>CACRXK020001240.1:34023-57093 GCA_902702795.2 Paramuricea clavata | reverse complement strand
TTTGATTCGTAATAACTTCTAAACAAGTAAAGGTTTTAAAGAGAAATAACTTGCATTAAATAGAGGAAGGACTAACTTAGATTTTGATATATTACAGTTGTATTTAACTTAAAAATTCACGGATATATTAATGTTAAAAATGTGGAGCATATTTTGGAATGTGTCTAAAATTAGCGAAAATCGGCATATCAAATATTAACTCCAGCGTTTGTTTGCTTAATGACATATTAGGCTAACTTGTATTTCAGCGAATTATCGTTAAGGTTTGTAAGGGATATGGCGTAGATTTAGACATCTTACATGTAAGTCTTAGCTCATTGTTTCCTGAAATATGAACGTTCGAAATTATGCAAGCATTTAATATTAGGTCTTTGCAAACTTAAATGTACATGAAAGACTGACCATGGAAGGCAGGCGCTTAAATTTTTCGTATTCTTAAATAGCCTAATTTTTTTATGTTTTTAATGAGTTCAAACAGACTGAGTAGATTATTTCTCGGTTAGAGCAGGATGAATATTCTTTATTGAAGGAAATAATATTGCTTTTTGCAAATACACATCACCGTATCAACGCTACTATTTTGTTACGTTTTGTTCCAAAAATGTTGCATGTCTCTGGGGAGTTGCTTAATTGTTATGTCTTATGGAGTTGTAAGGTTTGATTGTGTTTCATATAATTCTCAGTTTACTCCATGAACTTGCCAAGATTAAGAAACGGCAAAAGAGTTTGGGTGTTCTTAACAAGATTTCAGAACGTTGCAGAAGTTAGAAGAGCTTCACAATTCTGTTGTGACAGCATGCCCTAATTCAGAACTACGAACGATCCAATGACGATCCTTCGCGATGCAGTGGTCTCATGAAATAAGGAAACGTATTCGTGCTAGGAACACACGCGAATTTCGAACGAATGAATCTTGCTTGTATTTTGTAGATATAATAATACTTTGTTTCATAATAAACAATTTGTCAAGTGTCATTTATTTACTGGTAATAGTGCATGTTTCAGTCGGGCAAATCTTGATTAATATTTGATACGCCGATTTTTGCATACTTCAGACACATCCAGAAATATCCTCCCGAATTTAAAGATTAATATCTCCGTGAATTTTTAAGTGAAATACAACTGTAATATATCAAAGTCTAAGTTAGTCCTTCCTCTATTTGATGCAAGTTATTTCTCTTTAAAAGCTATACTTGTTTAGATGTTATTACGAATCAAACAGGAGTACTTTTTTTTGGGCCACCCGGTACATGCATCTCATTGGCAGGTGGCGTCATCCCTTGGGTATTTAAGAAGCCACGATTGTAAATTTAGGTCACCTCTGATGAAGATACTAGACTGGAGTGTCGAAACGTTGGGTCTTGATTACAATTCGACTGGGCTTTGTAATCATTTATTTAAACCAGAGTAGCGAGCGAAACATGAATGTTTCAACGATATTGAAGTCATCTACTGGTGAACATACAGTAGTTGAAACATAGAGATACAGTCTGTGTAATCAAATGAAATGCTTTCTTTATTCAGAGTGACCGTTGTTGTGTATTTTACTAAAATATTCAGTGGTTCCGGTAATTACTGGCCATTACAGTACTATTTCGTAAATATGACCCAACAACGAGAAGAAAAAAAACCCACTAAACACAATTACGAAAACGAGGCTCTATATAGCTAAGGCGATTTGGTTTATTGCATACAATTTAATGATTTAACAATTTATACAATTATCACACGCTGCTTATAAAACGCGAAGATTAGAATTACAGTTGTTCAACAAACCCCGTCAATATATTCAACAAACCGTCTGTTTCATAACATTTTTCTACGTATGTGTACAGTTTACACGTTCCAATTTTTAAATTACACCTGCACATACAGAGTTTGGAATTCAGTAATTAAGTCTAGCCTCGTACCCAGGCGCTTATAAGGAAAACCGTGCTAAGCAAGCACTTCAGTGTTATAACTAGTTCAGCGGTTAACTGCGCGTTCGCTTAGCTTAACCGCTGAAGTAGATATAACACTGAAGTGCTTGCTTAGCGCGATTTTCCTTTTATAAGCGCCTGGGTACGAGGCTTAACTAAGTCAGTTCACCAAATGTATCATTCAATATTTATGACTACACTACGCAAAACGAAATACTCACCACTTAATGTGTGATTAAAGAGCTCGTCTGGTGTGTCGCCATAAAACGGGGTATCTCCAACAAGGAATTCATAAAGTATAATACCCATCGCCCACCAGTCTACGGGTTTGCCGTAAGCTTGACGGAGGATGACTTCTGGAGCAATATAGTTAGGTGTACCAAATACCTGCAACATAATAAGATAGGCGATGTAAATCATCACTTTTCGATTGTGTTTGTTTTATTAATACAGTAAATAAACACAAGTTAGTTCATTCTTTATTCTGTCCTGACTACGATTTGCTTCGACTGACCACGATGTTGATTGTATTAGTTACTCTGTTTCAGGATAAGTCCTGCAACAATTGCATTACTGTTCAAGGCACAGACCGTTCAAGGTTATACCAATTAAAAGTCGTGGCTCCCAAATGAAATGAGAAAATCGTACTGTGTAATAACTACAGGCGCAGTCTAAGGTACATTACCTGCCTATCAGTAAATTGTTTGCCGTCTTTCGCTTCCATTGAGCCTTCGTAAAGATGTGTTGTCACTAAAGTTTCAGACAGATAAGAACAATTTATTTTATAGACTTATGCTTTCATAAGGCTTTTTGATATTAGGTCGGGTTCATTTTCTAATTTTGACAGTGGTAAGAAGATAACGATGAACGAGGCAGTGGCACTTCGTTACAATAATCCTCAGAGCTAGGAAACATCTTTATAGCCTTCGCACGCCATGAACGTTGAACCATGGATAATAAAATAAATGGATAGGAAACTAGCTGACGTGACCTAATGTTTTCAATGGGCTGATGGCGTGATTGGATGTTGAAACCTAGTTACAAACCAAATTCTCAAAAACGGCATGTTTAGCAATAATACAGCTAAACATTTTAGTCAAAGAACAAATGAATATAACTACGCCATTCTACGATGAAATCTCTAAGTATTCCCAGTCAATTTTAGCAAATATTTCAAGCACTAAACAGTGAAAAAGGCATCCCAAATTTCGTTAAAATTGGGGACGCCAATTTCGTAGCTACAAATGTAAAAAAATACAAAACAAAGACGAAAAACATTTACCTTGAATAGTTTGTCGTGGCTTAGGCATGTTTTTAAAACAGTTAGACCGGTTTGTGCTTCAATATCGCTCTTTTAAGGCGGGAAATATAGCGAAACAACAAAAATGCAGAGAACTTTGCAATACGCGTGACGTCACAGATTGCAACTAGGTTGTTTTTGCTTACGTCAGCGAGAGTCCTATCCATTTATTTTATTATCCATGGTTGAACCATGCACGCTAAGAAAGTTGAATGTATAAGAACGATCGTCTAGCGCTCGGCGAAAAGTAGGATTGACCTCTACTTTTCGTCGAGCGTCAAATTTTTAACCAATAAGATTCCGCGAATTTTTATGACGATCGTCATAAAAAATCGTCTAGTGGAGATCAGCTTTTACGCTGGGACTGCAGAGAACAACGAAAGTTGGGTTGTCTCAAGAGGGATTCAAAATCACACCTTAAGGATTTCGATACACGGACTACTGCAAAGGGTATTCATTTAAAACAATACAATGCAAAAAAGTATAAAGTCTGGTCACTTACTTTCCATAAGACCAATTTTCGAAAGCCCAAAATCGGTTAATTTAATATGACCGAGCGAAGTAATAAGTAAACTGAAATTGAAAATGTTTTAGCTGAAAACACTCCACATACAGTATATAATTTTCACAGTAAAATTGTAAAAAGGAAAAGACAATAAAGAATGTGAAAATAAAGTACTAACTTGTCAGGTTTCAAATCACGATGAATTATCCCATAACTATGTATGTACTCTAATGCTAGCACCGTTTCAGAAAAGTATTGTCTGTAAAGAGTAAGAAACGCTATATAGTCAGTGGGAAACTCAACCAAGAATAGTTAACTGTGAGAGGTGCTTGTTAATTTCATACCTTGCAAGGTCAGCAGGTAAACAGCCGATGTTCTTAAGCAAAGAAGCACAGTCACCTCCTTCCACATATTCCATCACCAAACAAAGATGTTTCTACAAGAAAGCTGTGTTTTAGTTACTAGTCCGTGTCAATATGTAGATATTTATAGTCTAATATTCAATTTAAATACAATCCGAATTTCCTATATTTAACCTTAACCCTCGTCCTTTTGACGTCATTTTGGGATAGTTGCAATAACAGTATAAGCATTAGCGAGTTTGAGCAAGACAACAAAGTACGAAGATGTACTTAACAATTTTTTCCCGTCTCCACATTACCCAGCGGTGGTTGTTGAACGAAGACACATTGAGCAACCACTATAGTGAGCCCAAACTCAGTATGCGCAAGACAATGTGCACTGTGCAGACGGGCAAAAATTGTCAAGTACGTCTTCGTACTTCGTTGTCTTGCTCAAACTCTCTAATATTGCATTGCATATACGATAAAATTGTTCAACAAACCCTAGTGCATGTTTTTTCTACGTATGCATGTCTACAGTTTACATGTTCCTACTTTCAAATTTACTTGCATATCGGACAAGGAATGAGGTACTGAAATATATAAACCTATGAACCACACGAAATTCAAACTAAAATGCATGCACTGTAATTACTTAGCTAGTAATTACTTAACATAAATTTGATACAACCTCGTAAAAACGATCTCAAAATATTCGCAACTGATTTAAACTTGAAGGAAACTGTTCAATTCAGCCAAAATTCAGCCAAAATGGCGACGACGACATCACTTTCTCGGCAAGAATAATTACCTTGGTCTCAAAACTGCACCACATTCCAACGACAAACGGATTGTCAGCAAATTCCAGAATATCACGTTCAGCAAAAACTTGACTGACCTGAAAGGTAAAATATTATTAACGTCTTATTAACCGAACGCGAGGTCTGTACAGAGAACGGACAGGTCTAAATAAACGCGAGGTCTGTACAGACCGAGCCCGTAGGGCAAGGTTTGTACAAAAAGATCGAGGTCCGATGTTTCTCTGTACATATCGAGCAAGCGAGGTTAATAAAAATTTTATTATATGGCATTTATAGGCATTTATACTTGAAACAAAAAAGAAATGCATGGTTTGAAATGCATATTAGTAGCGTGGTACACATTTGGTCGAAGAAAACAAAAAATACCAATGTATTCTTTCTTTTTCACTAAAAACCATTCGCAGATATCTAATTAATAACAAACTAAATTATAATTTTCAAATTTTCAATTAGTTTTGCTGTTTTGTCTTAAAATGCATGGCTTTGATTTTACGTAATGGACCGCCGGTTCATTACGCGGGAAAATATCACAGTCCGCCATTTTACCAGAAGTGATGCTTGCCATATAATAAAAACAAGTAATTAACGACTTGGTACTGGAAACCTTGCTCCGTTATACAGTATTTGGAAGCAGAACATATGTAGGTACGAAAGACATATGTCAAAGCAATTATACAAACATAATGAAATTTGCATTGCCATTCACAACAAGCCCAGTAGTAACCTTCCGTAAAATACGTACAGCACAGTATACATTTTATTTGTATTTTTCAGGCAGTTGAATCTCTCTGAATCTGCAGCTTTCTGGTGTTATTGTCACTACCTACGCTGGCACTGATCGTTCGAGTTTATACATCATCTAAGACGAAATCCAGCCACAACGATGGTGAATCTCAAGAGAGTTTGTCAAAATCTCCGGAATGCAACAGTATTTCAAGCCTATCAACTGCATTAGTAAACGTGCATGTACTGTATGTACTTTTAATTCACGGCAATACGAGATAAACTTGTCTCTATTAATTACCTTGTTTCTCAAGATCATACTTTGTTTGTTCATTTTCTTCAAGGCAAATCTCATTCCTGTCTTCCGATGACGAACTAAATACACAGCCCTAAGAATAAATAAAAAAGATAAAGTTAACACACTTATACTCATTTGTTTAATTAAGTGATGAACATTCATTAAAGCCACACTTTAATAATGAAAAGTCCTTACCCAAAAGCACCATTACTAATTAACTTCTTATATTCAAAATCATCTTCGGAAGGTGGCGCTTCACTGCGAGGGGAATCCTGAGAACAAAAGTTCAGAATTCAAGTTAGTTTTATCTAACCCCTCTAAGACCTAGTGTCAGGGATGGATTCACTGGGGGGGCACCCCCTAGTCCTGGCCAGAGGGGGTGCTATTTTTCATGATAAGCAAAAAATAATAGAGACAAAATGAGAGACAGTAATTTGAGCAATAACATGATGATACAGTATGCTGATGGGTGGACGGCACACATGACCGACACAATTCGGCACCAGGGCTGGCAGAGCACTCCTACCAGATTATGCTGGATCCATCCCTGCCTAGTGTTATTATTGGAGAAAACTGGAGTGCCCAGACGAACCCTGTGGTGTTTGGTACTGTAGATTCAAAAGGGAAACATTCTTCTCACACGCAACTGACATGACTAGTGCATGGCTGTATATATCTAAGAAAACCATCCAATGTCGAGGAAAATGCAGAGAGCATGGGAACCTGGTGGGCAATGTAGAGATCTGTAGGACTTGACTATGCAACCAACTACAGTAAATCACAACAATACCATAAAAATACCTGACTTTCCGGCGAAGCTTGTTTCGGCGACGTCTGCTCGGAATGATTAACATTTAATCTACTTTTAACATAAGCTTCAAGTTCATCTGAACGTACTTCGGTAGCTTGAAGATCATTGTAGAACTCTTCAGCATCAAATTCCTAAAACAGTATCATTATCACTATATTACATACAGTATACCTCTATCAGTATATTTATTTCTATCATAAATATCATACGCGCGGTAGAGCTAGTCAACAGAACCTGCAAGAATTACTATATTTACTCCATAAAGAAGTGACATAAATTCTTTCAACTACAGTACTTGTTTATTGCGTTTATATATTATCAGTGAACGTGCAATACAGTAACTCAGTAAAGGCTCAATACAGTACTTCTATAACAGGATGTGAAAAACTTCGTCATTTCATGATACCGTTCTTCTGAACTCGGGAGTCCAGGGTACGTGTACACATGTAATCAATCATATGACATTTAATAAAATGGTTATTGGTTACAGTTCAGGTCGAGTTCAACGGTTGTTCGAAGCTTTGGTTTTATAGTTCTGAACATCAAAAAAGGGTTAAACAACTACAGTATATCAACTTACCAAACAGGATAACAGCCGTGCGACTCTTGAAACAATTATGAACAATTGGCGGAATACTTTAATAACTGGAATATCGTTATCTGTTTTTGAGCGTGCCTAAACAATTATAGAAACAGCCTTATTTAAAGGTCATGTTACGCGAGGTAATATTCGGCAACTTGTAACGCAATTTCTGACATAGAGCTTTAGTATAAATTCAGTATTGAAAAATGGCTTTCAAGTGTCCTGATTGGCTCCCTCAGCAGTAACTCTATGGCAATAATTACTGCTCAGACTGCTCTGAGCAGGAACGCCCCCCCCCCCTCCCCCAGGAACAATTGCTTTCAAAACAAATGGCTGCCGAAAATCCATTTGCAAAACAAATCTTCGAAGAAAAAATTGAAGAAATTGAAGGCACATACTAAAAGCAAAAGTAGCAAAATATATGGTGTTAACCTATTTCCGAAAGACAAAAGTACCTTTTACATGCCTAAAACAATTTATTTGGCAATTTAAAACCGGAAAACAACAGAATCGGGCGACAAAATTCCGACAGCTGGATTCGTTTGACTCAAAAGCAGAAGAGTGAAGTTAATTATATTTATAGTATATATTATTATTTTTCAATACTGAATTTATAATAAAACAATTAGTAGAATGTCACTTGGTAAATTGACATATTTGAAAATAGATTGCATCAGTGATCGTTTGCGTGGTTATTTTATTCTGGTAAGAAACACGTATAATCATGCAGTTCACCCCATGGTTTTCTTCCAACATAAAACTTGGCATAAAATTTTATGTTATTTAAGTACAGTACTTATATACAGTACTTATATACAGTACTTATGTACTATACTTGCGTACAGTACTTATGTTATATGTTAAGGTGTACAGTACTTATGTTATACGTGTTGTACTGTATGTTCAAAGATTTGCGAGCAAGATCCTCAAGTGCAAACAACACTGTGAAAAAATAAAAGGTTTCCAGACATGGAAAGTCACTTCATACCTCAAACAGCAACCGTTGTAAATTTTCGCTCAAATCCATAAAATATCCGCTGCTTAAGAGACCATCTTTAGATTTACTTAAACAATCACGGGCGGCCTCTACAACCTACAATAATAAGAAGACCTTTAGTCTTATTCGTATAAAAGAATAAGAATGCGCCTTTAATGACCAGTCAAAAGGCACATGCGAGTCAGAAATGACGAAAATGGTCAGAGAAGCCCAATCTCGTCTTAGGGAACTTTAATTAATACTATACTCGCAGGATATAAATGAGCATTTGTTCAAGATATATACAATCCTAAACTTTCCTCACAAATGCACAATCACATTTTCTTACAAATACTGTAATAACCTAAGTGCAGGTGCTGAGAAGAACCGGAATACTTGAGAAGTACCGGAATACTTGGGAGGAACCCCAACACACACACACACACACGAGATCAACTACGGCAGCCCAACTCACGTAACCTCAAGTTTTTTAAATGGTCACCGATCCATGTACAGTAGTAAACCCCATCTGACTAACACCGCGGAAAAACGTCTGCGCATGCACCAAATTATGAAAATATGGCGGGGAATTTGAATATCAATTTCTAAAACAAAAACATGATTATCAATTGGTCAAAAATTAGTAAAACAAACGAGAAAATATAGCAAATGGGCAGACTAGACATTAATTGAAAGCGTCCTGGCATTTAAAGTATGGAATGAAATATAATTCATGTAAAAAATTGTTGATTTTAACGGACACGACTTCGAAAATGTTTGCAAAATTATTCAAAACAAAAATTCAAACTAAAAAGTTAAGAAAACTCTCGAAAAGTTAAGCTGCTCAACCCACTCAAATTGTAGAATAAATCCTAAAGTTTAATTATTGTGAACACGAAAATTTTTTATATTTGGCGACACAGTTTTTTTTAAAGAAATGTATCTCAAACGAAAATTCGGAAATTGTCGTTGCTTAGTTGATAAACAAAATGTTTCAGACGATAAATTTGTCAACAATCACCTTTAGTTCATGTTCTTGTACAATACAATTTCTTGAACCTTCTGGCTGTATTTATTCCTAGTTTTTAGAATGACATGTTTATTTTTGCGCTCGAAATCTGGCTGTAAAGACGCACAATGAAGTCACTCCTTTTTACCGCCATTTTGAGCCTTCGGAAACGTTCGGAACAGCTTCTCATCAAGTTCGCATACTATTACAGGTAAGGTTGACGCATGCGCAGACGTTTTTCCGCGGTGTTCATCTGACTGGGCTAAACGTTTCATTTTTCACACCCAAGTACAGTATATATGACGTTTTTAACAATACGAACTATAGTTCTGCGCAATTTAGTGCTGAGTGAAGTTTCCTGCGTCAATGCGCTCATTGATAAATAAATATATTAATTTCATTTCAACCCCAGTCGTTGTGATGAGATGTTAGTAATAGAAGATGGTGGTGTACCTGAACAAGAAAAAAATTCGAGACACCATCTCCATTTTTCTTTACTTCATTGTCGTCTTCCACGTGTTTTTCAATAAACGCCTAAGTGATTCAAGATTTTCTATCAGCATGTAAGATATATTTCAATGCCAAGCTATATTTTCAATATTTTCAATGAAACATGTACTCAGTATTTATCATGCAACATCGTGACTGCAACTCACTGGAAAAATTTTGAAAATCCATAGAAGGTTATAGTATGGAAATTGTATGGACCTTTGCATGGAAATAGAATCGATTTTGGTTATCCATAATAATTGTATATTTCCATAGTATGGATATAGTATGGAAATAGTATGGATATAGTATGGATATAGTGGTGCAATTGCAAATTTCATAGTATGGATTTCAATTTTTTTTCCAGTGGCTCCTAAATTTTCATCAACATGCCTTCTAAAAACTCTGGAAATATAAATTACCTGTAGTTGCTCCTCCAATTGTTTAACAGCCTAATGAAGTTGAATAGTTATCAGATAGAACTGTTACGGTAAATACTGTATACTATATATGTTGGATACGCGTTACAATCTCATGAAAAATTAGAAGTTAATAACATCAAATATAAACAGACCTTTGGAAAACGTTCTTTGTACAAAGACGTAGTAGTGACAATTTCACTTGATTCAACAGCATGCCTTGGAGGACTGTAAAGCAATTAATCACATTGGTAAGAACTTAAGAAAAGAAACAAATTGTACACGAGCACCGTGGCCTATTACAAACTTTGCTATTTTTCGACATATCGTTACAGAAATGTTTTTGTATAGTACAGTAAATATATTTCAGACGTTCGGTAAATAAAGAATACGTTGTATGTACATATATCACTTTTTCAGTTCATCACTTTTCATTTACGTAATATTTCATATCCGACTATATGAGGACTGGATTAGATTCAAGTTCGCGCGACTTTATCAACTGACTGGATCAAAATGCGAGGACATGAAATCTAATCCAGTCCGAACTGGAGGATTTGAAATGACAACTCATACGAATAACTCACTATACTTAAAGTGAGGTGAATTAAATTAAACACACCTTAAACTGCGTGAGCGGCCTCGACGTGGAAAAACACCAACGAATCTTTCATCGTCCACATCACTGTAAAATATACCGTGGTGAAATAAGTATATGTAAGGTATATTATAGAGACGACTTTTACTAATCTGCAAATCTCGAATTGCTGTAATCATCATTACAACAGCAAACCAGTGAAGTTATGTATACAGGGTATGCACACTGTTGCTTTTACCTGAAGTTCAAATCATCAAAAGAAGGGATATTCGGGAGCTATAAAGGTAGAGATGCATATATAAATGTACAAAACAATACGTATTTGCAATTTTCAAATAGTTGCTTATATACTGTAACTCTACGTTAAAACCGTGTCGTACACAAAACACGCTTAAACCAAAAACAGGTGATGCATAAACAGAATTGTTTTCCTTTCTCAACTCTCTCTGATATTCTTCTAAAGTTGATCTTCCACTTGTGTTACAAATTAATTCTCTCCATTCCGTTTTACTCTATTTTTTCTCCAGATGCACTGATTTAAAACATGCACTGCCTGTTTCTGAAGCACTTTCACAGAACGATGTCTTGCATTGGATACCCAAATGAACGAGCACTAATTATGGTCATTATCCTTTCACACAGTATATAAAGCCTTACGACCGCATAGAAAGTTACAGTATCTCCGATATTCTCTCGTTGAAATATGTTCTTGTGACTTACCTGATTAAGTCGTTCTTGAGAAGAGGTTAAAGACTACAAAAATGGAGTAAAAATAAAAGATTAATTCATCTCTACTCTAAATTATCCAGCAAAAGCGAATAATAGTACTGTTTATGGCACTTTTTCCCCAATGGCTTCGTTTCTGTGTTTGTCTGTTTTAGTATGGAAGGCGAACATTAAGGGTCTATCCCATGTTTCGTTCTCTTTGATCTTGAGCCCAATCACAAGCCTATCCTTAACAGTATTGTCCACGAAACACGAGGATATCGCCACATGAAAACGAGGCCATTGGGGCAAGAGTGCAATACACAGTACAGTCTATATATTGGAAGCGGAAGAATTTTCCAGAATTCCAACCCATGATTAAGTGTAAGATACTGCACCACGGTATACACCTGGCTGGCGTATTGTTTAACTACTCTACGTAGCGACTCGTTACGAATATTCTTGTGACTGGTTGATAATAAAAGACAATAATACACTAAAGTATAGGAGTCACCGAATCACCTCTCCAAAGAACGAGTCAAATACTGATCATATTTGTTTTAGAGAACCAATCACAAAACTGGGTAGGTATTTATTTGGCGTGAAAGGCAGATGTGTTTACAGTAAACTGGCCCTCACAGTGGTCCGCCCGAGCTTGGGCCTGGAGACGAGGATGCTGGCACACTGGAAATATCAAGGAGTTGAATCAACTCCAAAAGAGTTACAGTATTCTATCACCGTTTTTGGTGGGACATTTTTGGTGGCACAGTTTTTGGTGGCACCATTTTTGGTGGCACATTTTTGGTGGCACAGTTTTTAGTAACAGAATAACACTTTTGAGGTTGATTCAACTGCTTGAAAATTACAGTGCAGCATTTTTTATAATTTGCACCTGGTGGTTATTAGCAACTTACCGAGTAGGAAGAGTAAGGTGTAGTGCCATAACCAGATGATGTTACAGACCATCTTCTACTATCACGACTAAATAGAGAAACCAAACACTTTAATGACTTTATTAACTCTACTTCCAACACTGTACAAGTCCACTGGTTTGGCAAAATTTCAAAAATTTACTCCAGAAAAATTGATTTTCATTAAAATTTACTTTCATTGATTAAATTAGTTTCTATCTGTTGGATAACATACAGTATGAACGCATGACGTGATATCCATAGTGTATACATACTTTAAGCCCGTTTTCCACTAGATGAAATTTGGTCGCGCGCGAAGGGCGCCGCAGTCATTTAAAAATATTAAATATTTGCAATCGTATTGGGTAGCGATAGCAATCGTGGCGAAAGAGTAGGATCATTTTCTACTTTGTCGCGAAGAATTTATCGCTAATCACATTGCACTTCGATTGACTGAAACCCATTAGGCGAATGCGCAGCTCATCCAAATTTAGGGATGGACACCCATTGCGTGCTTTATTTCTTGTGGATCAACTTCTTATTAACCGAACGCGAGGTCCGATATTTCTCTGTAAGTATAGAGCAAGCGTGGTTAATAAAAAGTTTATTATATGGCATTTATACTTGAAACAAACAAGAAATGCATGAATTGGAATGCATATTAGTGTTCCACTAAAAACCATTCGCAGATATCTTATTAATAACAATTTAAATCATAATTTTCAAATTTTCAATTATTTTTGCTGTTTTGTTTTAAAATGCATGCGTTTGTTTTTACCTGTGTTTTTACGTAATGGATACGGGAAAATAATGGACTGCTGAAAGTGCTTCTCAGCCAATCACAGTCCGCCATTTCACCGGAAGTGATGCTTGCCATATAATAAAAATTAATAATTTTATGGTAACCTACTCCATTTTACGTCATTACGTCATCGTCCTTACTGCATTTTACGTCATTTAATGATGTCGTTTGACTACGTTTAATTTCAACACATCGTTCTATAATTGTTGTTCATTACGAATGAAAAAACGAAATTGGATTGAACAATCATGAATGATCTGATTCTTCGTCACGTTGTACAACACACTGTTTCAATGATATGACAACACTCTGTTTCAATAGTCTTCGAGCTACTGTACACGCGCATGCACCTGGGCCTGGCTTACCATCTTGAAATGGGAAAATTGAATTGAAGAGGAACAGAACACAACGAAGACCCGTGCAATGGACTACCAGATGGACTTTCCCAACCTAAAAAAAATGAAATCTGTTATAACATGTGAGTATTACAGGCTGCTACCAACAGTCTTTCACAAATGCGAACATTTTTTATGTCGGACAGTACTTACAATATGTTTACTTGCATGAGAGCAGAATGGCAAACACTCATAATCGTGACTACAAATATTACTGTCGTTTTTCGCATAGTTTTCTAACAAGTATTTGAAAATTTCAAGATTTCACGTCGTGATTGCTAATCAGATTGAAAATTCCACGTGCACATATAAACAATAATCAATATATACGTTTCACTCTAACTGTTTATCCTTAGCTGAAAACGATGGTAAATAAAGCTTATGTCGAGGAGGTACTGTACAATTTTGCCCAAAACAGAACAATGAATTTCTATTTTTCAGTACTGTGGAATGAATAAACTATGGAATGTATAAACAAAGGTGGATATGGGAAAAATAAATCTTTTTCCAAACTTTAGCTGTAAATTATTTGTTCCCAACGTTCCCATAAACGCTGTTAATTTGGGTGTACGGGGAGGATTTTTACAAATGAAAATATGTTTGGGAAACAGACATGTACACGTTCATACAGTACATATGTCCTATTAACTATTGCCTGCTTTAGCCAATATTGCAGCACAGGTTTCATATACTCCCTCTACCAATCAAGCACAGCAATGCATATAAAGAACGTAATATTGAACAGTTTTCAAAACTTAAATACCTCTAGGAGATCTGGCCTGTGGTGGAGTCCTTATCCCAGCAAAATTCTTGCGGTGTCTGCGATTACTTGCAACACTACAGAAAACAAAACTAAACATCAGAATTTAAGTATCAGAAAAATTAAGTGATGCATAAATAAAGGCCAAATGTCCAACATGGAAACATCGGTCAAAACTTTACAAAAACCTGTGCAAGCTGAAAACTCCCCTCATCCCTTTTCTAATGACTAAAACTGATTTTGAAATATTGAAATTTCCATGACTTTCCAGGTTTTCCATAGACTGCAAGCGGGTGCCTCCTTTCGGCATGATCCATGTCTACTGCAAGCAAGTAATAGTGTGGTTCAATGCAGAGTTAAATTCTGCTTTTTTTCAAATTTCGAAGTCATTCACGAGATAGATTTATGCTGCAATGCTTTGCTTTTAGTTTCTATATCTAGCTCTGTATTTTGGTTCAATATTCTATACAAACTAGATTAGCATTTCTAAACAAAAGATATTTTCAGCCTTATTTTATACCTATATAAAATATGGCTAAAACTATCTTTTGTTTAGAAATTTGTTGATTTAAAACCGACTTGTCAAATGAAAACATTGTTTTGCGATAGGTAGATTACAGTTGGAAAATGGGTATAAATTGGGTATCAATGTATGGAGGTGATGGATGCTAAAGTTGGAAATAAAATTCTTGGTCTTGGAGTATACAGTAGCAAGAATGGCAAATAAAGATACCTAGCTGGAAAATTGGACAATTTTATGTATATGTTGAAACGTTTTAAAGTTTCCAAAATTTTAACATAAAATTTACTTTACCTGCACTTTCTATTGCTTATTCCCTAAATTGAAACGAAAACGTAATTAGTAAAATTTTAGAATTTAGTGAAATTTTCCAAATTTGGTGTAGCTAGGTTATTAATCGATGACGTGTTGACTAAACTAAAGCCTGGTTTCCATATGGTTGTAACGGTCGTAAAGATTGAGTCACAATCTTTCTCACCAGTGGAAATACAACATTTCATTTTGGAACTGAAAATATGGAGTGATTATAACTAGAGAATACTTATGATTTATATGTGGCTTACAGGTATACTGTATAAACTATTATTAAAATCCTGAGAAGAAACATGTGTGCTGCACGAACAATACAAAATAAAGTTTGACTGCCTCCCCCCTCGTTTAAAAAACTTCCTGAAGCTTTAATTATTTCCCTGGAAAAACATCTTTACAGACAGACACAAATCAAGATCTCGACAATACATTACTCGCACGAAAGACTGTGTCGAGTCACTCGAGTGGACTCTGGAGAAACCATAGCATGTCATGAATAGTGTGCTGCCTCGCACATTGGCCATTGAGAAAGATTGTGACTCTATGTTTATGAGTAATATGTAATGTATGCATGCATGTGATTCCCACAGCTAAATGTTGAAAATTTGTAATGAAAACGATTTTCACACCCTCCCTGGACAGCTGTATAGCATGGTTTTTCAACATATACTGTACCATTTTCCTTTCTGATATAAAAGCAGGATAACCAAATTAAAACATAAATTTGGTTTCCTCTTTATAGAGAATATTACGAAGTATAAACAAGAAAGGAAACATTTCTAAAGAGCAAAGGATTCCTTTTAAAATCAGACGTCACTTAACCCAGGGATAACTAGCCTGCGAACAGGCTCTCAAGATGAAATGAGAGCCTGCATCGATGACTAATGAATTTGAACATCTGCCCCGTAACGTTTGTTTTTCCAAATATGGAATGTCTATCCTTATATGGTGTTATTTACAACTTTCGTGCAAACTAAATTTAGACTGTGCAAACTACAGTAAATTTAGACCGTACAGTTTATACTGTTTTTGAAATATAAGATATTCAAGCAAAAGTTTAAATGTTTTAAATACTGTTTCCTCAAAACAGAACATTTCGTGATTTGAGATAAGATGGCCAAGACCAATTTGATCAGTTAATGATTGTGTTTTTTATGCATAGTGCTTCAGCAGTTGACATATATAGAGCTCAGCGGAATAAATTATAGCATCTGACCAATGAGAATTTCGCGTCACAATTTGAGATGCAGATATTCAAATTTATTAGTCATCGATGCAGGCTCTCATTTCACCTTGAGAGCCTGTTCGCAGACTAGGGATAACTTTCCAAATTACACAATCCTACAATACTTGAATACATATTATTTGATTATATAAGTCTGTGTTCAAGGCAGGGGTGCCGGAGCCACAGGGGCAGCTGCTCCTGTTGCCTAAACAGTGCGGGGAACAGTGCGGGGGCAGCACGGGGGCAGCACGGGGGCAGCAGGTTGCCTTTTTTTCCAGAACTGCACTTCGAACGTCATGCATTTTTCACATGAATTGAAATTGAAAACTGTTTATAAACAATTTAGCTCATATTTGAATCTGAATTCCTCTCAGAAACGTTACCAATCAGTTTCCACCTATGAAAAAAAGTAAAAAAGGAAGCCTTCCTAAATAACTGACAACTGTCATGTTGATTTACAATATATTTTAGTCTTTATAGTGTCATGCAACGAATAAAAATGTTCCAATCCATGCCGAAATTTGTCTAACTGTATTAGCTAAAAGTAATGAAGTATCCGTTAATATACAGCAAAATGTTAACGAACATTGCCCCCCCCCCCAAAAAAAAATAATTAAGGCTCAAGAGTAAGTGCCCTTTTTAAATGGCTGCCCCCGCCGCTTCATGTTGCTTCCGGCGCCCCTGGTTCAAGGTTTTGTTTACATGGATAGACTAGCACATACTCAGCAGATAGTTCATGTTCATGAGATTATAAATGCTGTCCAACACTTGGACTTTACCCCAATGTTAAAATCGAGTAAACTTAATTATTTAATCATATAAAGGGCAATTGGCTAATGATGAGGGCATTTTTTCTTAATTCAGGGCAAAATCACTTGTACCTGATTGGCTGAGATGCAAGTGCGGGAAGTTTCTTGTTTTAAATAGCAATAAAAACAATGGCTTCTCGCTTTGTCGTTGCAGATTGATAATAATGTTATTGAGGAATTAAAAACTTCTACTGAAAACCCGAATACACCTACTAGAAAAAGTACAATTTTATGGGTTGGAGTATTTAATAAATGGGCAGCATTAAGGAACATCGGCGAAAACAGGGAGACATATACGAGGTTCAAGAACTTGACAAGTTCACAATCAACTTACAAATAAATTTTGCCCTCTATGATTAACAAGTAATCGCACAGTTCCTCATAAAATTAAATTTTAATTTCACTTGTGTTTTCAAAGTTTCATGTTTCGTAAAACTCTGAAAACAAGTGTGATTAATTAAACCTTAATGTTACTCGGCCCCATGCGATTACCCAATTAAATTAAATACAAATACAAGGAAAATAGAGAATGTGCACTGAAATTTAATTCATTAACTTTACTAACATTACTCTCGCATAATCTGGTTTAACTTGAACTCTCAAGTCTCATGCAACCTCAATGTGCTTGTTTTCTTTAGTGACGAGTTGAAAACTGAACTGAAGTTTGGAGTTGTTAAGTTGAGTTATAACACTTTGAAATGAAGTGTCAATGATATTTTAAGCTTTTTACATTGATAATTTTAGTTTTTAAACTATACTGTGAATCCATGATCCATTTCTCTTTTTCCGCGGTTTATGGCCATATAGTATAATAAAAATGCAGTACTATGTTGTAGTTTCATGGGCAGTACCTCATCTGTACCCTAATGAAGTCAGATTTGCTAGTTTAACTATTGTCTGACAACCAAGAACTATAGTTACAACTACCAATACAGTGTCATGAAAGAGAAACGTTTATCGGAAGTTTCTCTGCTCATTCTAATTTGCGCTTATCCTATTGACAATTTCTTCAATCAAAGTTAGTATACTGTACTTTTAGTGTTGATTCAAAGTACATTGTACAGTATATGATCATGGAACTGTGAAAAAGTTGGCTGGATGTACAGACTACATCTTATTTATCTCTTTAATAATATGAAAGTACAAATGTCGAAGTCCTAAACCTTAATAATATATTTCAGTTGCAAATGCAAAACCTGTATGATTGGAACCTTACAGTACATCTCAAAAGTGCAAAATGATTTTTCAGTCTCCAAACAGTTCATCATCAGTTCATCATAATTATAAAAACTAGCAGGGAGTTGTGAAAAAAAGTGCCTTATTTTATTATAATTTTACTCTGTCTAATGCCAGACAATTTTACTCATCAAGGGTAGAGTACTGAGTGCGGCCACTCAATGTGTTAATTTAATGAGACCCATCCACCCATGCATCCTCTTAACCCTTTAAGTGGCAATGCACCCTGGCTAAAGAAAAGGCTAAAACAAAATGTACTCATCATAGTGCTATAGTATGTACTATATATAGATTATACAATAATCTCACTTCATCATATACTGTATATACATGTATATTGACGTGGTCCCTGGTTCCGGACTGTCCTTGCCACAGGGAAATAGTTAAGTCAGTTTGGCGTGTTTGTATATTTGTCTGTCTCTGTCTGTAATATGTTTCTGTCTATCATGTAAAGGCTAGTCTCCATTCGGGAGGGTCTTCAGGATCGGGGTGGACGGGAAAGTTTTCAGTTTGTTTTGCGAGATTTCGTTTGGAACCTCTGGTTTCGAACTAAATGAATTTAATCAACACGAATGACGTCGACGTGGACGTCGTGAATTTAACACAATGAAAGCTCTCCCGCCGTTTCTGTTCAGCGGAGGATCTTCCTGTGTGGAAGCTGGCCTTTACCTTTACATGCATGTTCAATCTGTCTCTTAGTTTACTTGACACGCCCAGTTTCAGGAAATTGAGCCACGTTTACTCAAACTCTCTGAAGCGGTGACTATTTTGAATTTCGAGTTTAACTATTCCATTTAATTTTTTGCTTGCCTGAATCCTTTAGCGAGTTTGAGTTCGCGATGTTCTATTTGTTATCATGATTACTATTTTGGAGGTGGGTGCCCTGCATGGGACCTTTTATAAGAGTCCCGTTCGTACCTTACCTTTTTGGATCTACATTTGATATCTAGGTTAATTTAACTTAATGTAATATTTGTTCTGTTTATTCATTTGTTTGTTAAAAATTGTGAATATCGATCCAAATAAAATTTGTTAAATAAAATAAATATTTTTGCCATACTGTATCTACTGTATTATATCATCATTGATTGTCAACATACCGATAATGCATGAAGGTTAGGTTCAGAGCTTCCTAAACTTGGATGAGATCGCATTTTAAGGAGATTTGATGTTTCTTCTTGGCTGCTGAAGAATGCAAAACTCTCCATCTTTTGCAGTTTCCTCTCATGGTTGTCAGATTTTCCTGATACTTTGAAGTCATTGGGTAATGTCAGCGACAACAGATTGGACTCAGAATCAGACTGAAAACAATAAAACACAAATATCTTAGTGAGCTGAATAAAGTTACAGTAGTTCTAGTTGCATACAGATAATAAACTTGAGTGACCAACACTACACACAGGAAATAGTATATAAAAGTCAACATTATTATACTCTAACTGCATTTTTGTACAGTACAAAGTAAGCAAACTAAAAATTTTACTTATCATTATTTTATTATTCATTCATTCCTGTTTTAAAATTATTTTGCCCTGTCATTTATATTTCATAACTCTAAGGTATTTTCAATCATTCAATGACAATGCCTGACCACCAAATGTAATTTCAGCATCTTATTCAGACTGGGCTGAATTTGAGGTTCTTAGATTTTGTTCAAGTCTACAGTAATGTTTTGCTTGGTTTAAACACAATGCTTGGAATTCAAAGGCTGAGAGGCATACCAAAGCTACCATAAATCCTCTATTAGGCATGTATCTGAGGGGGGCTTCTTACAGTAACCAAAACACAGTAAAACAGTAAAGTAATGTCACATTCCATGCCAATTAATAATCTATACTAATAATCTATACTTATACACAGTCATGTTTTATGGCTTATTTGATAGGGGCTTATTTGAGAGGAGGCTTAACAGAGGATTCATGAAAATCTGAAGAAGGACATGAGGATTTTCAGGGGAGTGCACCCCTCTAACACCACTATGAATTATGGCTATGCCATACTAAACATACTGTAGATATTGAAACGACAGAGCTTCTTACATTGGAAGACAAATATAATGGTAGTAAAGGCTTAAGTTATCTGTAGATCACTTGTTAAGTGCAGTTTCCATTATTGTCAACAGGAAAGGTACAGGAAAGATCTTCTCCACTTCGACAAATCAAGTTGTAGATACACTAGAACACTTGAAAGATTACCATGCACATCAAATACAAATCATTCTATAGAATGTATTGGCTATGCTTGGGGAACATCATTGCAGTACACACATGGTATTAATGTACAACTGACATGAGTGTACAACTTGAAAGCAGCTTATATAAGATTACACATTGCATCTTGTCAGGTTGATTTCAGGTTTCACTGAACGTTTTAAAAAATGACAAATATTGCAAACTGATGATATTCTCAGCTGACATCTGCAACACTTAAATAATTTTTTGAATATTTAAAATCAGCTTGACAAATTACAATGCATGTGTGAACCTAGCTTTATCAAGTCTAAAATCTTTTATACATGCACACATGTCACCACCTCTGAGCCATACTCTGAGCAGACATCCTGACAGCAGCAACAGACACCTCGTCAAAATATGAAACAGATGTCCATCGATTATTACATTTTTGTCATTAAATAAAGGGCTGAAATACTTTATAATGTAAAAACCAAAAATATTTAAAAACCAAATTTGAACGATTTTTGATCAAATTGTTGGGGATTTAAACTTCAAAGCAAATGTTTTATAACAGACAGAATACAAAAATTTCGATATATTTGCAACTAAGAGAATTCTTTAGATTATTTTATTTATAAAACGAGACATACTGTTGGTTTTTGGCATACATTATAACATTTTAACATTTATAGGCTAACAAATTTTACATTCAGTTAGAATGTTAAACAATAAACAAATACAAGGATTCAGAAACATATCGGCACATGTAAAGTTTAAAGGGACTTTGAAGCAAATTTACACAATAACATTTCACTAAATATGAGTTATATGACCAAAAGTACACAATTTTATATTGACGATAAACTAATGTAAATGCTAATAAGTGTTACTCATATTCACAGACACAGAATAATGCCAATAATGAATATAAAATAATTAAAAAAATATGAATCAAACCTCGTCTTCATCATCGCTATAATCTTCCCTCGACCTGTTTACAGCTCTCATCAATTCTTCCCGGTCTTTCTCGTTTTGAACATGAAAACTTTGCTCTAATTCATCCTCAGTTAACGCTCTGAACTGTTGTAGGTTCATAGAGTTTGGAAAAACATTGTCCAAATACTCGAGCGAAAGCTGCTTTAAAAACAAGCTTAGCTCTTCGCGACTTGCGGAATCTTTTGAAGGCTGTTTCGCCATTATAACGAGCTAGCACTACTTTCCAGGCATTTTTTCCTCAAGAAAGCTAGCAGTTTTATATAAAACTTCGAAGACAGCGCTTCTTGTTCAGTGTCAATGCACTGTTGTGGCAGGCATGAGCGTCCGACACAAACAGCGGTTTGACACTTTATTTCCATCGGTAAATCGGTAAAGAAACATTAACGAAGCAATCAGTTGAATACCCACAGTCCCTTTCCATAACACTACTTCTTCATCTCAACAAACCGTAGGTGTTTTGTGCGATAAATCTTTGATAAATACGATGTTTTGTTTGTCTGATGTGGAGTGATAGAGAAGCAATATTCGTGAATATTTATATGTTCCAAATGACTGCAGTCTCAGCCGGGATATTTGACCCCCGGTCCTTTCCGGTGTTTAGAAACGATTCTTTGATATGAGCCGCCGCATGTCGCCAGATCAGTATGTCGCCTTGCACGTCATACCTATTTCCAGTTTCGAAGATTGAAAAATTACGTTTTTCGTGCAGAAAAAATACAACCTACATAGTATCTTGGACATTTTAATTGTCGACGTTCAGCGGTAGGCAGCGTTGAAATGATTAGGATCCAACGCTCCGTGATACTGTATATTTCAGTGGCCGGTTGTATAAAACTCTTATAACTACTTTTTAACCACGTGCACTGTTTTGTAGTTCAATAGTAGTCAAGTCCGGACCTGTAACTAGGATTTTAGATTTGCCGAGTCGAGCGCCCAAGGCGCGTGAAACGTCTCCCATGTCGCTTGCCTTCAACCATTGAACTATAAATAAACTGGAAGGCTAACTGCTATGATGAAGGCCTATGATTTGATGAAGCCAAAATAGTTTTTCTGAGTTATGAGCAGAAATACTTGACCCCAAACGTCGGGCTATATATCAAATTGAAGCTATTGAAAATTGCTATTCGATGTGGAAATTTCAAGACTTCAGCGAAAAGAAAAATCTTTAAAAAATACAAAAACAGCTGCAAAACGGCAAATTATCGGTAATTATGTTTGTAGTTTTTCAATATTTCCCTTTTAGCTAAAGTCTTGAAATTTCTACACCAAATAGAGTTTTTCAATAGCTTCAATTTGATATATAGCCCAACGTTCAGTGTTGAGTATTTCTGCTCATAACTCAGAAAAACTAAAATGCACTGGCTTCAATTTCCCCCCCTGAGTTAGCCTTCCAGTTTATTTATAGTTCAATGCCTTCAACTCACGACTGGCCCTGG
>CACRXK020001240.1:12417-34003 GCA_902702795.2 Paramuricea clavata | reverse complement strand
CCCCCCCCCCCCCCGACAATTTTTTTATTTTCTGACGTTTCAGGCAGCTCGCCAAGTAGAGCCTTTCAGTATCCGTTTTCTTTCTTTGAACTTGAAATCTTCCTGTTAAATTTTTTTTCACGAAAATTCTCACAGATCTAGAGTCAATGACTCGATGACTCATAGCTAATTACGGGCTTGACCGTTAACTCCAAAGTGCGATTTTCGGCTTGGTTCAGCCTCGTCCCTGGCGCTTTGATGTGCTTACTGGTTGCGTGACGCACGCGCGTGACTCGAGGTGCGTTGCTCACTCACGGGCTTGACCGTTAACTCCAAAGTGCGATTTTCGGCTTGGTTGACTTTCGCACTAACTGCAGTTATAACTTAACTACGTTTTTATACAACCGGCCCGCTGAGGCAGCGGGGAGGGGGGGGGGGTGGGGGGCAACTGCCCCTCCCCCCTAGAGAAAATTTAACTTACTAACTTTGTGATGCTATTATATCAGAATGTATGATTCAGTATGGGACAGCCATAAGAAAACATCTAACTGCGCCGATATGGCTGTGAATGCATTGAAAATATCTGTACAATCATAGGCGTACGGGAAGGAAAAAAATTAGGGGGACGGAAAGAATCCATTGTGCCCGACTTGTCAAAAACATTTTCCTGTGCAAACTATCCAAATTTGTTGTCGACGTGGGGGGGAGGACGAGGGGGGAAATTTCGGAATGTATAATAGTTTATAATAACTTTTATATTTTTCCTCCATTTTCGACTATTATATTTCCCCAGTATTGAGAAAATTTCTCCTATTTATTTTTATAATAAGCCAATATTGCCCGACTGTGAAGCGAATATTGCCCGACGCCTGAATTTTCGGAACATCACACAAATTTTCCTAGCATCACAAAATTTACCACAAAATTGACACAATTTCCGACAAATTTGACACAATTTGTCCCATTTATTTTTATAATAAACCAAAATTGCCCGACTGTTGATCGAATATTGCCCGACTGCCCCCCCCCCGCCCGGTACGCCCATGGGTACGCCCATCAAAAACTTAAATTTTGATAGTATGTTCCGAATATACCCCCACTCTTGTGTAGGTATTACTGCCCCCGGGTGAAAAAATCTTGCGTACGGTCCTGTTAGATAACTTAAGCCTCGTTTACACTACGCTCAATTTTTGGTACGACACGGATAAAATTGGTACCCGTACCACTTTTTTGGTTCTTGGACTACCTATTTAGGTAGTCCAAGAACCAAAAAGTGGTACGGTACCAAAAATTGAGCGCAGTGTAAACGGGGCTTAGCTAAATAGGTAGTCCAAGAACCAAAAAAGTGGTTCGGGTACCAATTTTATCCGTGTCGTACCAAAAATTGAGCGTAGTGTAAACGGGGCTTTAGATATCGTTTCTTCTTCTGCAAAGTAGTCCGGATCGAGTGAGATATCTTTTCTATATAACAAACAAGCTAGGAGATCATATACATAGCGGCATATGTCGTTTTATTTTTAATAAAAAATTGACTGGAAAGCACAGTTATGTATCAAGTGAACTAGGCTGAGCGACGATGAAATACGGACCTCCGGTAACCTATAAAAATGTTTGCTATACTGTATAGACTATAGTGAAAATCCAGTTGTTTCAACGGCTGCACCCAAAGTTGAAAATCTTAATGTTTGAAGAAAAACATAAATATCTTTTGTTGACTGCCTGATTCTTTGGTTACTAAGCATTTGGCTTTGACTAGAATGACAACTTTACAACGTGGCTCAGACAATGTCAATGATATGATCAGTTTTAATCATAATACTGTAATCATAATATCTAATTTACATCTTTTGTGATGTGGCAACTTTTACACAACTAACCTGCTAAACATGATATTTTATACATCTAGTGTCGATTTCAAATTTCCTTGCTGAAATATTTTTCGATCAAAAAATGGCAAAAGTCAAATTAACAGCAATAGTGGTGTTGTTATACATCGGCGTAGTGGCAATAACCATTGTCATATTCACGATGTTAGTCAATGTTATAGATAACACTGGGAACCCTACTCGGAGTACATGGAATATTGCTAACTTGATGTTGAATTCTGAAGACATAGGATTGGATGGAAATCACATGAAAAGTAAGCAAATCATAGGATTTGAAAATTAGAAGTCGTTCATTTGAGTAGATTGGTTAATGAGTTTCGAAGTGGTGCTGGCCGCCTTCTCAAGAGCTTGCCCCGAAACGTTGGAATAAATCAATACTACTCAGTTGCCAAAAGCATTGTTCAGTGATTCAGTATATAGATGTATTACAGTGTTAGACAGGGATGGTTGCCGATCGATTGAGTGCACATTAAAAAAACGTTTGCCATGCTAGTCAGGTGGCAGCAGGCGCATTCGCAGACACGTAAACGCGATTTTAGTTGATGTGTTTGTTGTTGCATGTTGGCCGATAAATCGTCATAGGCCGCATAGGTCTGAAATCATGAGGAATGAATGGTATAAAATTCAATATAGGCACATAATGTTCCAAAATCAATCTTTAAAACTAAAAGAACATGGAAAAGAAGAACATATGGAGTAAAAAATGAAGGCAACGTTCACACGCCGGAAGAGCCCTATTCACATTAGAGACGGACAAGTCGTCTAGACGAACAAATCGTCTTCACAGACGGACAAGTAGTCGAACAAATTCAGACTTGTTCGTCTAAAATTTTGTCCGACACGTTTTCACATCTGATGATTTGTTCGACTAAAAGACGATTTTGAGACGACTTGTCCGTCTTCTAATGTGAAAATGGCTACTGACCTGCATGGGAAAAGAAATAATTCACGATCAGCATGTGAACAAATGGATAACCGATACTGGAACGGATTCGTAATATTTGCGCGCGTTTTATCAGTTTTAATTAGTTTATAAATAAACTGTAACAGTTTCGTTCCTGGTTCTGACGTCCGACATATATGCCCTTAGAGTGAAAGTGAAATCATATGTCAGTGAGGCGTATCGAAACGCATGCAGTCACAAAGGTGAAGAAGCAATATTTGAGGTGTGACGTAACGAAAATGTACTTGACAATTTCCGCCCGTTGATTATTCGACGAATTAGAAAGGTTATATAGATTCAGGTAACTTGTGTCCAGCTGTTTATGAATGCTGACTGTAATATAATACTCACCCCGACCCAGACAAAATAGCGAGGTGATGAATCCATCCCGTCTTGACCTTCCCCTGCGGCTGTGCCTTCGTTCAGAAGAATATTCAGTTGGAGAAATTCGTTGTGAACACCGTATTGAACGAAAGAAGAACAAAGAAGGGATATAGTTTCATGTCTTGTTGTTTTGTACATGAATATATAGCTAGATTATGAACAGCCTTATTCGTTTCTGGTAAAAGTACATGCAATTTATGATCTTCCTTTTCTTCAATTTCACGAAACAGTTTTTCGCATAGTCTCTCTCTACGGTCCTTTAGTCTTTCTAGATTCCCAATCATCAACACTTCTCCGTAATCCATATGTATGGATAAATGATTCTTAGCGCTCTCCTCCGAATTCGTTCGATTTCTTTTGACAGATAAACTGGATCTTGTAAACTGGAACAACAGTAACTAGACCTATCATGAGTTATCCACTTAATTAACTTGATGTGTGAATTGGGTGGCAATGGGTATAAACAAACGTTAGCCAAGAGTTTTACAAGCGCTTGTAGAAGCGAAAACGTTTGTGTGTTAAACATTATGAATCGAAAGCAAGAATGGTTACAACTTTATATATTATCATCTTTTGGTCACAACACTTTCTTCTCAATAGTCACTGAAACGGTTAAATTCGATGCGAATATTAGCAGATCAAGTTTGCATATATAGTTTTACACAGCACCATGCATACACTAATCACTATAGATAATTAAAGCCAGTTTCGTTTTAATTAAAATTTTATTAACATGGGTGACAGCCAAGATACAGTTTGCCTTAACCATGCAATTTATTTTCATTTCCTCGATTAGAAGCTCTTCTTGGGAATTCATGCATCTTCTACGACTTTGTAACTGCATGTCTGTATAGTAATGTATTCAGTTTATCCGCACAAATCAATATTTCTCATATTCTAGAAAAGCCAGTTGAGAACATCGTTGACCGCATACAAAAACTTGGAAATGTATTGGAGAATATTACCAACAAAATTGAGTCAATGGAAATTAGAGTCAAGAACGGTAAACAGCGAGTTCCTATAGCAGGAAGAAAAAGTAAGCGAAATAATTCCGACTCTCTATCCACTTTAATTAAACTGCTTGCAACTTTGTTTTTCTCACCCGATAAGGGACCGGTCATTAATAATGGGAGGGGGCGGTGATAAATACCAAATATTGAACATTTTTTAGAGCCGCCCCCAATCGCAAGACCTTTATTTTCAAGACGCCCCACCTTCATCTAGAAAACTTAGGACCCCCCCTGCAACATTTAATTCGTTACAGTTTTTGCCGTGTATACTGGGGACCAGTAGTCAAAATGGGTGTTATTTACTCCGACTCCTATGGTAAACTGCATATACGTAATAAACTATGGAAACTACGATTATAGGAACTAAAAAAGGTTTAAATATTGCCCCCAATTCAGGCAAAAATAGTTGAAGCCGCCCCCTTTTCTCACCCACCGCCCCCTCCAATTATTAATTACCGGTCCCTAACAACGGATAAAGTGATTCTATTGAATTTTCCTTTTAATGAACCTGAACCATCTCCCACCCCCACCATAACCCTAACCTAACCCCTAACCTGGGGGTGAGGGTGAAGAACACTATTTATGTTGGATGGCGGGAATGATCATCCGGCCTCGGTTATACCGACA
This sequence comes from Paramuricea clavata, assembly GCA_902702795.2. Classification (NCBI taxonomy): domain Eukaryota; kingdom Metazoa; phylum Cnidaria; class Anthozoa; order Malacalcyonacea; family Plexauridae; genus Paramuricea; species Paramuricea clavata. The sequence goes on along the minus strand of CACRXK020001240.1, from coordinate 29,174 downwards.
TTTCTCAAATGAGAGATTTGCGGTAATATATACCGAGTTGAGAACTGGTGACACGGCTATGGAATCAGGCCTTTACGTTCACAGACAGGTCTATATTGAATCTGGAGTACGGTGACGTCATGAAACCATGTTTGAGAGAACTTTAGCGTATCCATGTTTGACAAAGCGAGTCATTAATGTAATTTCCACTCTCTATTTCACGCGAAAGTATTCTATAACAGACATATATAGCCATATCGATTCATCAGTGATATTCTAACTCATTACTTCTGAAATCTTTTTACAGCCAATAATGAACATGTTCGACGAATTTGTCACATTCCTAAACCAACTACCCAATATCCATTATGTGATGAAAAAGTTTCGGTATAATAAGTTATTTTATTATATAGTAGAGAGTGAAGCCCCGTCTACACTACGCTCAATTTTTGGTACGGCACGGATAAAATTGGTACCCGTACCACTTTTTTGGTTGTTGGACTACCTATTTAGGTAGTCCAAGAACCAAAAAGTGGTACGGTACCAAAAATTGAGCGCAGTGTAAACGGGGCTTAGCTAAATAGGTAGTCCAAGAACCAAAAAAGTGGTACGGGTACCAATTTTATCCGTATCGTACCAAAAATTGAGCGTAGTGTAAACGGGGCTTGAGATACTGAAGAATACACAGTGAGATATTTTCCATATCTTCACTAGTGAAGATATCGATCACGTGACTTTCTCCAATTTGCTTTTGAACGTAAAATTTCACAATTTTTTGCTTGGGACTATATAATAAACAGAACATTTCACGGTGGCTTGAAGATATGACCTTTATTTTCTCGTGTTAAAAACAATATTTTATTCCCTCGCTCCGCTCGTTCGTAAAATATTGTTTTCACCACTCGAAGATAAAAGTCGTATCTTCGCGCCGCTGTGTAATATCCTCTATTTATATTACTAAGGGGCTGTTCGTATGGAGCTTAGCTTGGCTGGCCATGTTAACCGGGATGATTCGCAGTGGTGTCAAGTAACGAAGTAAATGTTACCGTACTTGAGCTATTTTTGAGAAGTCAGCATGTAACAAAGTAAACTTTTTCCGGAGTACTTTTACTTGGAACGAAGTCATTTTAGGAAGTGGCATTTTACTTCGTTATTTTCATTTTGTGGCGAAGTATTTTGTTACTTTTTAACTTTTGTTTAATTTTACATGATTTATCCGGATTTATTTTAATTTTGGGATAGGTAATACCGTAATAGGACCTCTATATTAGAATATTCTTGAAGTAAAAAGTAAAAGTACTGTTGTCTGTAGCGTGTGGGGGGATTCTCCAATGCATGGATTAACATACAAAAGACCCAAAACAGCACACGCATTATACGCCTGGACCTATAAATATACAATATTTCACGGCATGGTCTACTCTCCAGACCCCGCTGAAGATATAAGAAATTCATTAAATAAATAATGCTTATAAGTAAGCCAAGGATACTTTGTACTTTTTACCGACTTAAGTACGTTTAACTTTTGCCTCCAGTACTTTTTACTCTTACTCAACTAGTCGTTTTATTGTTAATTCAGTACTTCTATACTTCTACTCGAGTACAAATTCAAAGTAATCGAGGCACCACTGAATTGATTCGTTTAATAAAACTCTGATCACGGCTTTGGTAGACATCCAAAATAACATTTCAAAGTTGAAATCGCTTAATTTGATTCCAGTAACATAAAGTTCATTCAAACGTTCTTTTATGGTCAAGAAAACATTTTCGTGACACGATTCATCCCAGCTTTACCCAGGTGGCTGCATGGCCTAGCTCATATGAACAGCCACTAAGAAGTAGATCAATTAATGGAATCTATATCGCTAATTTGATTTTCCAGCTATATAAATCACACGGATATACAGTATTTACCACATGGTACAGGTTTCTGTGAATTTTATTTAAAAAAAAAATGTAATCATATTAACACTGTTTATCTTAGGCCTCATGAAATGCAGATGCATGCAACGCAGTGTGACATTGCGTATTATTGAATCTCGTAATTTAAACATATATTGCTGATAATAGAGTTTTAACTGTAGGTGCGAAAGATAACATTTGATAGTTTTGACTAAAATATCATTTATAAACAATAAAATTGATAGTTCAGGCTCAGCAACGATATCTTTTAAACAAGAAGTCTCTTGACCAGAAGTCATGCAGTATATAATATACATTGTATCAAAATTTCGTGTTTAATTTTTTGCAGTATGTTCAAATAAACTGGGGAATGCCTTGTTATGCCATGGAAAATAACATACGTCACGATGATTTATGTTCCATCCTCATTTATTTGAGCGAGGTATATGTTTGTTACACCATGGCCATTAGAAATATTCTCCAACACTGTCTGCTCAGGAACCGCTAAAAATGACTACGCCCATGGATTATTTTACTCAACTTTGTTTAAGACGACCACTCCATAATGTATTGATGGGCGAGTTTCCAAAATTTAGGGGTTATCACTTATCAGTGGTTAGCTAGCCACCATTCAGCGCGTAGGAATCGAGTACAATGGGGGCATATTCCCATTCTTTTAAAAGCCTATTCCAGATGACACAAAACTTTGTGAAAGATTTCTCGACAGCCACTTATGATGAAAATGATGTACTTTTCCAACCTTGTTTCCAGGCTCTTTCCTCTTGTAGAGGTAAGAGGAACTAGCCTGGGGACGAGATTGGTACTTCTCGACGTTTCGAGCGAAGTCCTTCATCAAGAGAGTATATAAGTATAAGAGACCTTAAGAAAAATGTCCTTTAAGGTCCATTTTCCGGAAGAAAGGAAATGTTATAAAATGTAATTGACCATCACAAATTTTCCGTCAGAGAAATTTCAACTTTTAGCAATGATATTTTGGGAAAATTTTCTGTCCGTGGAAAATTTCCTTGAGTGGATCCGGAATGAGCCTTAAGACATAGTGCCCCCAACTATCTGCATTGCTTTCTACGCGACTAAACCCCTGGCGCTAATAGAATATAGATAGTGTTATTAGAAAATGTTGTTGATAATTCAGTTAAATATATGTAAATAGGTCGAAAAATGGTGTGCACGTCTACCATGGAGAAAAATATCTTCAACTTCTAAACGCAAGCCTGACACATTTGACAGAAAGGTTTGTACATTATACATTAATACATGCGCAGCTGCTTAATTAAATACTGAATTGTTGCGTCGTATATATAGGAACCTACAAGACTACAAATGTATGGTTAGCTATATAGATGTTTTAATTTTGTGAAATACAGATGATGCAGAAGATGATTAATTTATGTCAACAGTAAAACATTATGTTTGTTTAATTTTAAAAAAACTCCAAACAAAATTAGATTATTTCATAAATTACATCACGAATACTTCCTTGGCCTGTATGGGGGCCTCGCTCTCATAGTCTCATGAATTAAGACAGAAGGTAATTCGCTTGCGAGTCGTGAGCATGAGAATCACTGCAGGCAAAGGAGAGAAAGAGCTTGCTAACCCCATATATAGTTAATACAAAACTATCTTTCATCCACAAACGGGTGATGCCTGTTGATTTAAGTTGCCAAAGAAAGGGGAAATCCTTGGATCTTGTAGATAAAGTGTAAAACTAGAAATCCTAAATTGGTATTTTTTACAGATTGAAATTCGCAGAACTGTTGATGGTTTGATTGCAGAATGGTTTAGCGATCCAAATGTCCGGTGGATGAAAAACCGCATAACATCAATGAAGCAGGACTGGGCCGCAGCTATTCTTTCTCTTAGTCAAAAGAGACCACTAACAAAACGTGCGAAAAAGAAGGTACGTTAAAACTTCTAGACGTTAAAGGGACTTTCTCCTGGAAATAAATGAGACTAATACTGACGGCTACTCATTTCTATATACATGCGCAAGAGATGGAGTAAATGCATGTAGTGTATAGGAGGTTTCTACACCTTGAAAGGCGAACAAAAATTTTCAAAAGCATGACATTGGAAGCAAAACAATGATGCAAAATTACTTCTTTTAAATTTAAAAATTTTGGAAAGCATGGCTTAATGTTTGCCATTAAATATTACTAAAGTCACTAAAGGAATACCAAATGGTTTTCTGTGCAGAATAGAGTCATCCATGCATGCGATTTTGCGAGACCTTTCGAAAGTCGAGCAACATCCCCAGTGCATGAATGATGCTGTTAGTTTATAAAATAACTACAGTGAAACAACAGTTTCACTTTCACTGTGGTTATTTTCCATGCACCCATAGTATGCCCGTTCGCTATTGGCCAATCAAATTGTATGTTTCACTGTAGTTATAACATAAGTAGTTTCGTTCATTAAAATGATGTTTTATCAATTTTAAAACCAGATAAATCCACCTTCAACTCGCTCCAGGGATTGCGCGCTTGACCTAGCGCATGCGCTGTCCAAGTTACCCATATGTCATAAGCAAATAAAATTTTATTCCTTCTATATAGTGGTTTGTTTAAGAGGTCGTTTAAGAAACGTTTTAACAGAAACTAGTGAATTTGATTGATTGCATTTCCAGGGCTCTGGAAGGTCTCAGATTTCAAAAATGGCTTCGCGGTTCCCTGCATTTCCCGGACAAAAATTACCGACAATCACGGCTCACCCCCAGACATTTCAACCACGTTGCACGACACAAAGGCTGTGATTTCACGAGAACAAATATAGGCAATTCACGACTTGCGAAAATACATCCTACCACACTGATATTGTAAGCTAAATTGCTGAATAAAATTACAAATCTAAACGTTCGGTTCTTTTTGTTTTAATTAGATTGTTGTTTTCCTCGGAGCGTTTGCAGTCGATCCTAGAATTTTGCGTCATGCTTTTTCTGGTGGTGCTTTGGGGGAGATGGTTCAGTGGAGTGACATCATTGTATCACTTTATCTTCTTGGTCATGACCTCGTAGTCGTTAAAGATCTAAGTGAATTACAAAGGTTGGTAATAATAGCAATAGGTTTTGATGGGTGCTGAATAATGTTTCTTCAGGCCCGTACGTAACTAGGATTTGAGCTTTTCCGAGTCGAGCGCTGAAGGCACGAGAAACCTCTTGGGAGGAGGGGGTGTCTGGGGCATGTTCCTCCCCTAGAAAATTTCTGTCAATTTTTAACGTTTAGAAACGTTATTTTTTGCATTCTGAAAGCAATTAGTTATGATTATAATTGTATATATGTCTCATAATTATTCGCCAATCCTAATCAGAAATACAAATATTCTTGGTCCAACATGATCAGGTGCATAATAATAAAGAGAGTGTAAACGCTAAGTAAACCTACACTTCTGTTGTTTGGGTACTTGGTGAGCCTGCCACGCAGGCTAGGTCACCATGTGTGAACTTACTGACGCTTCAAGCAGCTGGAAATAGAACCCTTCATCAAAAATTCTTCCGATCTTTCTTTGACCTTGTAGTCTCTCTCCTCCGCAGAGGCTTTAATTGGCTATGAAGGCGCGAAGCTTCGCGCCTTCCTTCGCCTTTCCCTTTGCTGCCTGCGCTCCTTCGCCCAGCGGCTCGGCTCGTGTTCCAAGATCCGCCATGTAAAGTGTAGTGAAATGTATCTCATCGTAATATTAAATCCTAAGAAAACTAAAGCCTCTGCGGAGGAGAGAGCCTTGTAGTCTTTTTAAATTTTACCCCGGAAATTCTGACCGAGACAACTGACTCTGACTCATAGCTAATTACGGGCCTGTTTCTTTTGTAAGGGGAAACTGCAGGGTAAAAAGAAGGGAAATAATTTATTGAAAACGTGGAGGATAAAAAGAAAATCTAAGCACGCGAGATTCTAAATTTAAACTCCTCTCAGTACGTTTGGACAATTGTTAATTCATTTAGGTGTACATTTCGTTTAGGAACTTAACACTATAGATCTACAAAAAATGTTCCCATGCAGTTCTGAAAAGAGGATCTAAAGTCACAAGTTCAAAGCATTTTACTGTTTGATTACATTCCATGTTTCTAGTCTGTTTAGTTCCTATGTCCCAACTATCGTTAATAATTGATATTTACAGGTATATACCAGTACCAAACGAAAATGGATGTATAAATAACCGCACAGTGCGCCAGTTCCAATATGATTTACTATACACAGATGTCAGTGGTATCGGCTTTATAATCAATACATTTGGTCCTTATTGGTCAGAGTTAAGGTAATAATTGAGAAAAATAAAGACTGAAATATTTAATTTTAAGTTACCATAATCCTCAAACTTAAAATACATGCATGACCGTCATTTTCCAACCTTGCACTTGGGTATAATATACTGTAAACCTTAAAGTATGAAAAGATTTTCTACTTTTTTGAGCATGTTTGAGGAATTTGCAGGACATGATCAGATCTCAGAACATACGACAACTATACCAGTTCCATCAGGGAAGAAACTAATTTGCAAGTCAAAGAATTTCCCACCTTTCAGGGAGGAAAATGCTTCACCACAAACGAACTTCACTAGACTAAGTTCAGTTCGACCTTGGTCAGACTAAGTTTGAGTTCTGGGCACAGAATAGCGACAAATTTAAAGGTTCACCAAAGTGCCCAATACTTATTTCTATTATCAAACCATTACTTTATGCAGATGTAAGACGAGAGTAGTGGATTCGTTTGGTACCGAAGCTGAATTCAACTATAAAAAGTTCAGTGCCAGGGACAGCAAGTATCAGTCTCAATGGGGAAACCTGGAGTTGAATTTGAGACAATTCATGACCATGTTCCGTATGTTCTAGTTACCAGTAATGTAAACATGCACAAAAAATTTTGCACAATAACGTGATACTCATTAGAGTCTTCACCTTCGCTATCCCGCTCCATGCTTGCATGTAGGCATGTGTATAACAACCAAATGGTGATCATGAATGCGGCAGGCTCACTGAGACAATATGGGACTGATATAGCTATATAATCTTAGTTGAGACAATTCCACCATCTAATTTATTTCCTTTTAACAAGAATTTGCGTTCTCCAGTTAAAACATGCACTACTAAACCCTTGCTCCCAAACTCAATGTTCAATTTGTGTCATGGTAAATTACCATGCTTGTTTGAAGGCGTTTGTTCGCAACATTAACCTGGGGCCAGTTGTTCAAAGCTGTTAACTTAACCCATGCAAGACGTGTACAGATACATAAACTAAAACAGCAGGTTAAATTTTAAGCTACAGATAGGGCTAATCCAACTTTGAACAACCGGCCCTTGGAGGAGATGGCATGATCATGTATTGTTACTGATGTCCATCATTAACTTGGAATATTTTATGGTCTCAACTGCGTGTTTTGTACCAAATTGTAAGACTTTTATCTTTTAATGTCTTGAGGACTAGAATGGCACTACAGATTCCACTGTAAAATTTAAATGAAATCATAAGAAGTTTCCGAAATTATTCAAATATTTCCAAGCTTGAAACTATATGTACACAAATATTGATGGTTCTTCCCTCATTTACATGACGCTCATGTGAATAAATGCATATATTTAACATTTTTCAGCTCACAGCCCAGATAATTCATTTATTGGTTTTGTTTCTGGTGCGGCAAACCGAACTTCAAAAAGAAGCAAGAAGTATGCAAAACAGAACATGGCTTTGGTCTATGCAAAACAGGATGGTTACTGGATTGTGAGTTACATGCATTGACATTGTAGAAAAAACTAGTAATCCAAAGTTAGCATATTCGCGTGAGTAATTAGATATTGAGTTTATCGATATTTTTTTATACAGCAACAACTGCAAGAATATCAGGCTTTTAGCTGAGCAATGTGCTAGTGATATACCTTTTTTGTATATTATAAGGGAAAATAATCAAGTATACGAATCATGCAAATATTGCCGTTCGAAACCACATTTTTTTCACTTTTGGGAATTGAGTGCAAAATAATTTGCTAATAATAATCATTCTTTTTTCAAAATCATGCAGACATTTATCGATTTTAAGCTTTATTAATTTTAAGCGGCTACATTATCCATGACAAACTGCAAAGAATGAAGATATTACCCATACTTTCCTGCAACTTATCCAATAATTATATATATTAATTAAATGATACGCCTAATAAAACTATCTATCTATCTCGTTGCCCATTTAGTACCACCAAACTGTAAACTTTTGACATACTAAAACGCTGTTTTCTGACCATCAAAATTCTGTCAAATCTTCGCCAAAGTCCAGAAAATGGCATTTCAGAGACTCTAAATTTAAAAATTTAATTCCTCGGGCCTTCGGTCCTCGCTTTCAGCCCCACCAATCAAAAAGAGCTTCCTACGGCCCTGAAACTTAAAAAGCCCTAATTATACATAATGTAGTGTCAGTTCTGTTTTGAACTTATTGTCAAACACGTTAAACGTTAGCGATAATACACCCAATATTGCACGTACAAGAGCATGCTAAACTATTTGTCTAAAGTAATTGGATTATACCTTTTTTTGCGCTACACTCTGTATAATATTATTGAAAAAATCACTTGATATGGAAAATACACAATAAAAATCTAGCCAGCAATATATATATTGGCCCATGATAAATTGAAATAAATTGAAATATATATTACACGCTTTTTCATGCAATGCGGAAAAAGGTCGCAGCAATCGTTAATTGGCAGCATTTGGCATAGTGAGTCCACTTCTATAAGACTTAATCTCTTAATTATAAGTCGTGCAACGCTTCATGCAACTTCGCTTGCCATAATTTTGGTCATAGCCATGACGCTGGTTCATGCAAGTTTTATGAGAAAATGCACGGTGTAGCTGCGCTTTAATGAACATGTTTTCTCAACTTTGCATAAAAAAGTACTGTACTGAACTTCCCCTGGGCATGCAAAGTTAACATTTTTCATGCTCACTTGCCCGGTTTCAATTATTCCATTTCTCTCAATGAGAATAAGAAGATGAGTAGTGAACTTGGTATGTACAGCAAATCGGTTAATTGAAACATGCAAATAAGTGCTGGCAACGTGAAAATTATATAATACTTTTGGAAACACCACGTAAATACTAATAAATAATTTACGTGGTGTTCGTGGTGTTTAAATAATTTACTAAATAATTTGTGGTGTTTCCACAAACAAAACGTATTATATAAACGTTTTATCGCCATGCAATCCTACAAACGTGAAAATTGTGGAGGAAAATGTAAAAGTTTACACGAATATAAAACATGTTCAGTTATGCAGAAACATGCATATAGTGCATCAGTATACTAAAGTTGCTGGAAAAGTGCATATCTTTATATTAAATGTAGATTGCAAACCGGAGATATCTGGACAAAATTCATGAATATGTTGACATTCATGGGACCTTTAATGTAAGAAAACTGTTCATAATTTTATTTAATAATTTGAGAACATATTCATAAAAGGAGCTGCTGTGGAAAATTGAGGAAATTTGAAATTAATTTTTTGAAAATATAACAATGTTTAATCGAACTTTTGTTTAGCGAACACTTGGACTTGGTGACTTGCCATATTTCATACCAAAATACGTCATCAACCATGGAGTTGTGAACGGAACTACCATAGACAAAATGTTGCAACAATCAAAGGTACTTTATAAAATATTTACATATAGAGCAGATTCAATTAAGGTTGTCCTTCCGAAACCTTAAACCTTAAACTCTGAGCGCGCAAGGGATGATGGGTTTTCAATCACCTATTAGGCCCTTAAACTCAGAAAATTGCCTTTGCAGCAAGTATGTTTTCTGTTGCGAGTCTTCTATATGTCTTTGGTAATCTTGCAAAGCCTAATTTCAAAGTTTATGGGTCTAAATAAGCAATGACCCATCAACCCTCGCGCGCTCAGAGTTTAAAGTTTAAGTTTTTCGAAGGACAACCTTAATTGAATTAGCTGTATATTTAGGGCGCATAGCGTAGTAGGCAAATAAATGAAGAAAAATATACGCCATGAACTTCATGCATGCATGGCAATCATTATACTAGCCTACTCGCAGACGTTGTATTTCTTTTTGTCGCTTGGCGTATATTATCAATCATATGAATTTAATACAGTCTTAGAAGTTGAAGACATGGCCGGTTTTATGCGGCTTGAAATGCAGCCGTTGTATCAAGACGTAAAAATCTGTGATTAGGCGTTGTAAACAGAACGAGGACAATGTCTAAATTATTCAATTCTTTTCAATGATGTATTGTATTTGGTAGCCGTTGCCGTCGCGTTGCCGTCCTAAATCGTAAGGTCTCTAATTATTAGACAGGTTCAGATTTGACTTCCACTACCACTACCGCTACCTTAAATGTGTTACGCATGCGCAGTAACTGCAAGAGCGTGAGGAAATCGTCGCATGTTTTTGTTTTGGGACCGTAACAAAGCGATTTATGGTCGTCGGGAGAAGTCTAATCTGAACAGGTCTAAACAGTCTGTCGCGACCGCTACCAATGGAGCCGTCAAAGGTAGCGGTAGTGGTAGTGGAAGTTGAATCTGAACCTGTCTAACACTAGTACGACGGTCCGAGATTACGGGTTGAAACCTTTGGGAAATAAAGCTTGCGAAAGAACTAATCTTGGTATTTGTCCTGCAAACCTACAATATTAAGGCACTTATTAAATTAAAAGATTCAAGATAAAGCAAGTAAACTGGAAGAGTCATGTACATAACTACATATAGTTCAAAGTGAAAATGACTTTGTTAAGGTCATTATAATATTATGAAATTATATGTTGTGTAGGTTTTTGTTGGTCTTGGCTTTCCTTATGAAGGACCTGCACCTCTGGAGGCAATTGCAAATGGGGCAGCATTCTTAAACCCGAAGGTTAGTCTTTGTATATTTATTCATTAGCTTGACAATGATAAGATTGATGGTAAGGACGATAGAACATATTAGTCAAGTTCAACCAACCAAACATCACAGGCGGAAAAACTTGTGAGTGTCCAAAGCCAGGGCAAAGTTTGAAGGGTAAACACAGCTTTATAATTAAATCCCACCACAATTATTTGAAACTTGCAGGGCTTTCTCGCGCCAGTCCCGCCAGCCTAAAATAAAGCGCTAGGATTGTAGTTGTCTAAAGAGTCGTGATTAATATTAACAAAAACCTCAAAATGTAAAAATAGGCACACTAAGCGTACATGATACCATATAATTCCCTTTGGAGCATACTTGCCTTGGAGCATACTTTGTGTTTCATATAATCTATCGTTCTTTATCGGTCATTACTCTCGATTTCAATTTGCTTTTCAAAACTGACTTCTAATGTTTACTTGTAATTTCGGAATGTTCGTTGTAAAGTTCCAAAGTTTGTTTCGAAGTTCGTTACGATGATTTACGATGATTCAATAGCAAGCGATTTGATTGGCTGGTTCACTTAACTAGCCAATTACAACTTACTAAACTTGATTATCGTAAATCATCGGAACGAACTTTGAAACAAACTTCGGAACTTTACAACGAACATTTCGAATTTACAAGTAAACATTGGAAGTCAGTTTTGAAAAGCAAATTGAAATCGAGAGTAATTAAACTGAATGTTGCAATGTAGCTTGGCATATGCGCTTTTCTCAAACTGAAAGCTCGACCCGTTCTACAACAAAACCGAGATGTTGGAGGCAGTACAGTGTTTATACTAATGAGTGTGCCTTTCAGGCTCATGCCACCAGGTTAAATTCCAGCAACATGTGCTACACAAGGACGTCGCTACCGGGTGAGGGGGTGTAAAACTTGGTCAAAATATCTGGACACCCCGCCCCCCAATGTTAATGACTTTGCGACGTCGCTGACCAAACACCATGCACTGTAGCTTTTCTCTGAAGTAACACTGGATCAATTAGCCGCCTCAGGCTCGGTGACAACAAACCTGAAATCATGAAATCAATAGAAAGGTTACAAAATTCTGGATTTTTTCTTTAAGCTGCATGCGAAGGTTGAAATATTCGTGCATGCTTTTATATTTTGTTTAAATCTTTCCAACTGTGCTTGCAGTTTGTACCTTGAGTGGGAGTGTATAATAAAACAATTAGACAACCTTTAATTTATTTTTCTGTGACAGTAAAATCTTCCTGTTTTGTTCCGATTAATACAGACGAGTAAATGTTTTTAAAAACGAAACTGCAGGTTCACACCTCCACTTCGGTGAACAATTTGTATGTTATGTAACACGCGCTCAAAACTAATGCGTATAATATACCACTTGAGGTCATGACTAAATTCAAAATTTTTATTTTTCGATACGTTTTTCAATCGGCCAACAAACTTAAAAAGTATGTTTAGTGCTTTATCTGTAAAATAATGCTAAAATGAAGAGATTTTAGATGATACGCCAAAGAGAAAACGATGTCTGAAGTTCAGTAAGTTTTGCTTGTATGGCTGTATAAGATATGGCGTCAATTTTAAAGCATCATTTATAATTGTATTTTAATTGACAACTATTATTTTATGTTTCTCAACCGGCAGATGCATTTAAAAAGGTAGCTAAGTCTATAATTATAACTAGAGAATAAAACTAAAACAAAGTAATTTTGAGAAGAACGCCAAAAAGATTGTAGGTTTTGAAAACTTTTCATTGCAAATACGTGACATTGAAAAAAATTGCCTCTTAATTAAACTACTAAAATATGTAATTGTATTTATGCAGTTTCCAGTCCCTCACAACAGATACAATTCCGAGTTCTTCGCTTCAAAACCAACAAGAAGACATGTTACGTCACAAAATCCTTATGCTGAGCAATTTATAGGAGAACCTTACGTGTATACTATTGATATAACGAATGTCACTCAAGTTACCAGAGCGATGAAAAAAATTATGAAAAAACCGGTATGTTCTTCATTTCTATCGACCACAAATACTCAAGAATCTGAAAAATAAGGCATGTCCCTAATCTAGTAATCTATAGTATAACCTCTTGGCATAAAGTTCCAGAATTCAAGTTTAGTCTAGACGGAAGAAGAAGTAAATTAGTGAAGCGGAAAACTAGTTTGAAATGGTTGCCCCATAACGAATTAGATAAAGCCATTGAATCAATGGCGAAAACGATTGATCATGTATAATTGTCCAGTTATGAGATTCATGATTGAAACCGCAGTCTAATAGTATAACCAAGTGTAAACTGAATATACATCATACACGAAGCATTTTATCTTAACTTCAGTGCAGTTCTAAACAAAGTTGTAAATATAATTTATTTCTATATTGTGTTTTAGTTGAGACCGTATCTTCCTTATGAATATACCCATGAAGGAATGCTGGAAAGGATAAGTGCACAAGTAGAACATCTTGTAAGACAATTTATTTCTTGCTATCAAATTAATATATCTTCCTTTTCGGTGTATTTTTTCCTTTTAGATAATATACTTATTCAAAACAAAACGACTTTGTTTTATTGATTTCTGTTGGTTAACATATTGCATGTATACATAATTATAATTATACTGACTTATATTTAATTCATTCGATTTTAATTATTATTTGTCCAATCTATTAATATAGTTCAATGCCCAGTAGATTGTAAATTTTCCTTTTGTAGACGCATAGAAAATATCTGATGCAAAGATCAATATATAAAATTTTCACTTTCTGAAAGAGTAAATGTTTTACCATAATTAAGTATAACCTTTCATTTACGTTTATACTATAATCTATTACTAGAAAATAATGTAGTTTTTTGCTGAATCCTGCACCGTGACTTATTTCAATACACCAAAATAATACCGCCTCACATCTCGTCCTGGCAAAGCGGATAATGTAGACAGCCTCTTATTCAGCAAATTACGCTTGCTAGCTGCCTTTGATGCCTTGGGGGTGAGGCAGCACTTTCCTTGCGATAGTAACTTCTAGTTTATATATTTCCAGAATTTCTGTCAAGATAGCCAGTGGCCACCATTAAAGAATATGAAAACAGTCAAAGGAAAATTTAGCCAGTCTTGCAAGGATGCCTGCTGGGAAAAAGGTGAGCAGTTTAGATTGACAGTTAATATAGGTGTTTTATACGAACGTGACTATAAGCACGCTTAACCATACAAGAGGCATTTAAGAAATTGCATGATCTTAGACTTAGTCGGATCAACCCTGTGTATTGATTGAAAATGGCTTATGTTGCCGAAATATGCTTATATTAAAGCCATATATGTTTGAACCACTTTTATACTAATATATATACAATCATCATTTTCCTTATTTTCAAGGAATGTTATGCGAACCTTCATACTGGGACATTTTAAATCAAATGATTTCGTTTAGGAGGTGAGACATTAAAGTTACTAATCTTACTAAATCCGTACTAGGAATGCAAGTCTCAAAACCAAAGTTCTTTACAGCACAGTTTTATCAATGATATTATTTGTAATATACGCAGCATGAGCTATATAGTGCCGTGTTGTATATAAAATTCTGTTCCATCCTCATGAAAACGTTCGTATTCTTCAAAAGTATTGAAAATGATAAAAAACCTGCACTACACTCTACAGTATATGAGTCAGAATGTTTATGTGAATCAGCACGATTTTGGACATTTTGTCACGACCATGATTTCCTTTGTGTTTTGCTCATGAAATATGAAATAACATTTTACATTTATCCGGTATCTTATATACCAAAAAAGGTAACGTTTTTATAAGAACATTTCTCGAGCCTTCACTGAAGACTGAAAAAAAAGCGAGGAATTTGGGTAAATTTTGAAAAAGGAATTCTGGGCGGATATTTACCTAAGAGTATGATTATGATAAATTAGGCGCCTATATTAAAACCAAGTATTAACGATATATGGGCTTCATAAGCTAGCTAAACAATTTAAGTACTAGTTAAAACATTCGCATCCGATCTTTATCTGATAATGATATACAAACTCTCGCCTTCAGCGGCGAGAGTTTGTATATCAGATAAAGATCGGATGCGAATGTTTTAACGTGCTTAAAAAACGACCAATGAGTTCTTTGGCGAAGTAATTTTAAAAATAAACATTGTCTAACCCGAGAAAATCAAAGCTGAAGAGTGAAGTTTATGTAAATCAGGACAGATCTTTATCCGATTTACAAACATTGTGAATTATTAATGAGATTTTTAATTTGTATATTAATTACTTTGTCTTTCTTGTTATGCTCATTGCCAAAAAATAAAGTGTATGCAATTTGGTTTATTTTCTTTAGGGAGAGAATATTTTGTGATTCTGTAAAGTATAGTGGTTTATTAGTGGCACCATCGTATGAGGAAAAGACAAAGATTTGTCATTTGCAACAACAACCATTGTTATACAGTTGTGTTTCTTCCTCTGCCTCGCACATGAGACTTTGTCCCTGTCGTGATTACATTAAAGATCAAGTTGCCTTGTGCAAAGACTGCTGGTGATCAGGAATGGGAATGGGAATGAGGATGGACTATCACTCATGCAGCAATTCAATTCAAAAGTGAAAAACCGTTTATACCTTTCTGAATGATATTTTTATAATCTTGTCAAACCATATTCACCTATGCATCTAAGCAGCCTATTATAGGATGTATAAAAAAAACTGAATAGATTTGAATTTGCTTGATCTCAATTTCGCAAAACAGCTATTAATATCCAGTTTTTGATATATATAGTTTCTTTGGGTACTTACAATGTAAAATAACGAAAAAAATTTGTCGAACTCAAATTTTGTAAACCAGGGGCGTGTGTTTTTTCCAACAAACTAAAAATGGCTTGCGCACGAGATTTAAAAGCTTTAATTGTATTTTGAGTTAATGTATGAAAAATGTGTTGGGTGTTTAATTGCTGTACGAAATTTCAGACAATATGCTTCAGTTTAAGTCCTTTAACTATTCACGCAAACGTACATTTTTTCCTAAAAAATAAATCAGCCTTTGTATGCTTAATTAATGCGTTTGCCTAATTTGTTTATGTCAGCAATATGCAAATTAGGTAAAGGCATTAAGCATGCGAAAGGCTGATTTTTTAGGGAAAAATGAACAGTTAAAGGGCTTAAACTAAAGCAATTGTCTGAAGTTTTGTACAGCAATTAAAAAGCCAACAACCTTTCTATTCATTAACTCAAAATACGATTAAAGCTTTTAAATTTCGTGCGCAAGCCACTTTTAGTTTGTTGGAAAAACACCTCCCGGTTTACAAAATTTGAGTTCGAGAAATTTGTTTCATTACTCTACATTATAAGTACCCAAAGAAACTATATACAGTATATCAAAAACTGGATACTAATAGCTGTTTTGCGAAATTGAGAGCAATTTCAAATCTGTTCAGTTTTTTTATACACCTGTATATACACGGTGCCCCCAAAACCCCCAAACTATTGAAATAACGTATTGTTCGAATTTGAGTGCCCTAGCACTAAGCTGACCGCAAAGATGCGTAAAATATTGACAGGGTGCATATATTATCAATATTGACTTATTAAGAAATTAAAATATCTTTGTAAAGCGCACGATTTTCTGCTCTTGGCCTGGGAATTTAAATTTGTTTATGCATAAAATTTACATATGGCTAAAATTTGCATCAAGCTTTTAAGCACTTGTGGGTTTAGCAGAGTACTGAGGCATTCAAATTCTAACAGTACATTATTTCAATAGTTTTTTTTTTTTTGGGACACCTGTAGTACATATTAGAATGACATCACGTTCATGATAACCTCGTATAAAGGCATAGACTATTACAATAGCGCTGGGACCAAGAAAATTCTGGCAGGGGCGTCGTTAGACCTCTTGGAATGGGGAGGGGGGTGTAAGTTAATTTTGCCGAGTTATCAAGGCAAATTTTGCCGAGTCACTACAATCGCTAATTATAATATTCAGTCTTATTTCTTTTTCCAAAATTGTTGGCGAGCGGGGGGAGGGGGGGGGGGGG
>CACRXK020001240.1:0-12397 GCA_902702795.2 Paramuricea clavata | reverse complement strand
CCCCAAACTATTGAAATAACGTATTGTTCGAATTTGAGTGCCCTAGCACTAAGCTGACCGCAAAGATGCGTAAAATATTGACAGGGTGCATATATTATAAATATTGACTTATTAAGAAATTAAAATATCTTTGTAAAGCGCACGATTTTCTGCTCTTGGCCTGGGAATTTAAATTTGTTTATGCATAAAATTTACATATGGCTAAAATTTGCATCAAGCTTTTAAGCACTTGCAGCACTTTTGCATCAAGCTTTTAAGCACTTTTAACACCTAAGGTTTGGATTTGGAATAGTCTCCCTGTATCCATTCGAATTCAGGAGAATTATACATGTATTACTAAAGACCCGTTATTTTAGAGAAGCTTTTAATCTATAAGTATACTGAACATTTATCGATAACTAATAACATCGTAGTTTATAGTTTGTTTTAATAATTATATACAACATGTAAATTTTTAGGTATTAACTTTTAGATTGACTGAAATATGTAATGCGCATTTGATTGTATTTGAAAATGCTAATTTGGGCAATAGAAGTATTAATTATTATTAATATATTCTTTTATTGTGCCGCCATTTTATTTATTTATGTACGTAGCTGGTTGGGCCGGACAACAATTTTAGTCACTTGTTGCCAGGCGGGATACATTGCATTTATTTAACTAAAGCGACGTGGAACGTGACCACAAATGTGGTGTCGATGGTCGGGACACTAATGAGCGCGTTGATTACCGTGTCCCTCCCTAGAAATAAACACACAAAAGATCTTAATAAGCGTTCTTTATTACAACTCAACAGCAACTGCCGATTGCGAAGTGCACACGCTATTTACCAAATACACCCTTCTGGAAAGCACATCACTTTGGCTATAGAGTATAGAGCCTCGTTTTCGTGTATAGCCAGATGTCGAACTTTCAGCCGGAAGCGTTACGTCAGTCAAGTACCAAAACACGACTACAAATTCACATGTGACGACTACAACTACCTACAAGTCCATTTACACTGCACGCAGCACTCGAAATAACTAGCAACACTCGAAATAATGAACTGAGAACAATAACCTCTATAATTGAAAACTCATACTCGTCATGGACCTTATTGACCTTAAGGCCTTATTGAGTCGGTGCAAAAAAGAGCTTTAAAAATCGCGTATCCCACTCTATTTAGTGAAGCATTACAGAAAAGTAACATTAAACTACTGAGTACAAGAAGAGAAGAAGCATGTAGGAAATTAATTAACTCACTTCGAGACCAAGATTCGCCATACAACCCTTTAACTGCAATAGTTAAATCCGGTCTACCAGACCGAACTCATAAATTATTATGATCTGCGTAATAATAACCCGCAACTCTACCGATAATGTCTGAACGGTTAAAGAACTTTTTTACCATATATATATAGTTAAATTTTTATAAATACATTTTTACAATAGATAGTTTAATAGTAGAGTATATTATCGTAATTTACCGCATTTAGGATAGAATACATATTATCTTACTATATAACATTGTTAACGTAAATTTTAATTTAATAATGTAAATATTGTTTTCCATGTAATTCAGCTTTAACTGCAAAATGGATTTAATTAAACTAATAATAATAATAATAACAACCTGCATGGTACCTTGTCCAATATGTGCACTAACTCACCGCGCGCACCATTTAGAAGGACAGCTATAACTGCCAAGAAATTTTCTTTTTCTTAATATTCGGAAAGTCTTTGATTCAATTAACCATAACATCTTGTTACGCAAAATGAAAGATCAATTTGGAGTTTCTTCTGACAAGTAACAAATTAGCATCTTTCGACCAAAACCAAATTAATGTACGTTGGTTCAAAGCATAATCTTCATATTAAGATAAACGATGATATTCCTGTAATGTTAAATAGCCAACGGATTCACAGAGTATATTCAATCTCTTGTTTGGGCGTTACACTTGATGAAACACTAAGTTAGTGTTTCATCAAGTGTAACGCCCAAACAAGAGATTGAAGTAAGTTGGGATGAACACATTGAAACGATTCGGCAAAAAAGGTGGGGCAGGTATAGGGACGTTAAAACGCACCAAGCGGCTACATTCCTGCAAACATGTTGCAATCAATTTATAGCGCTTTGATACAACCTTATTTCGATTACTGAATTTACTGCTATCCACTTTGGGATATTTGTAACAAAATACTGAAAGATAAGTTACAAAAGTTTCAAAATCGGGAAACTAAATAAATAATAGCTGGCGCTAGCTATGAGATCGGGTCTACTGAGTACTGACGTTCTCTTGAATGGGAAAATTTAGATTCCAGACGAGGTATGAGCAAGGCAACATTATTATATAAAATTCTGAACGATTGTAGTGCACCAAATTTGACTGAAGAGCTATTGATGAGGAGAAATTCTCTACAAACTAATTATGACCTCAGAAATTCTCATACTGATCTGGCCCTTCCTAAACCGAGGCGTGAATTTCTTAAAAAAGCTTTAAGTACAGTGGTGCTAAACTTTGGAATAATCTTCCGCGCGAACTGGCTAAGCAAAGAAGCGCAATAAATTTACCGTTTCAAACAACTATAGATCTTACTATACGACCGGGTCACACCAATTTAATTTTTTTTATAAATCTCTTGTAAATAGCTATATATTTATATTTTTCTCTCTTTGTAGTATCTTTTTCTTGTGCTTGTATCCAGTTAGGATGTACTTTATTTATTTATTTATATTTATAGAGTATAGAGATTTATCTGTATTTTATACTCTAGCCAACTAGGGCGTGATGACTTTGATACGAGAAGGAAGTCGGCTTACCGCAATTAATACGCTATCGCTATGTCATGACCACGCGCAAAATCGCAAATAATGCTAGTTAATTTACTCTCCTCTATTAACTATGATTTACTGAATCGATGACCTGTGATGACCTGTGATGTTTGACTTGATGACCTGTGATGTTTCAATTTATTTCAAACTTCGCCGGTTCTCTTATGATTGTGGGAGCATATCAATGTATCTTAAAAAAGAAAGATACACTCAGGGGCGTAACTACTGCGGGGGAGGAGGGGGGGGGGTGGTAAAACTCAATTTACAATGCGATACTTGTAGATACTTCATATTTTGCGCGTAGTGTTACGAGTGGGTGGCACCACAGAGGACTATGAATTATGAATATAATAAATTTGGAAAGAAGAAAAATTTGTATTCCTGCTACTCGAGTGTTACACTCGTCATAAAGAAATTAAATTCACGTACTGTATTATAATAACCGAATCCTTGCTTCGTGAACTAAATTGTTCATAAATTCGATATGTTATACATCGAGGATCGACGGTAATTAATCTGTTGCACTTGCCATCTGAATATATATTACCTATAATGTGCAATTGCGCTATTTAAAGTTGTGGTACTGTCGATTCTGCGTATGCGTTCATTAAAGTCCCCACACCCCAGCTCGTGACACAGTTTTTGATCTTGTGTCGAAAATGTTCCCTCTGCTGAACTGTATAGTTCTCGGCACAATTACACTGTTTTGGTTATATGGTTTTACTCATTCTCGAACCCAGAGCCCTTCTTACGCGCGGTCAACGGAGCGCGACGAGGGTAAAAAGGGCTCTGGGTACGAGAATGGGTTTTACTAAAATATCATTCTCGTACCCAGAGCCCTTCTTACACCGCACGGTGCGACGAGGGGCTCTGGCCAAACCCATATCAAACTGGCATCTGATTGGCTACAACGAAGATTATTGTTCTAATACTGGATATATTCTATTAGCATGTTTTTATGGTATCCGGTTTTGGATTTGGCCAGAGCCCCTCGTCGCACCGCGCGTAAGAAGGGCTCTGGGTACGAGAATGCTAAAATATCAAAAATTAAAATAATATATAAAAGGTAAAAAATAAAAATTCTCACAAATCACGATCTTGACCATAGCGCATGAGCTATACAAAGCACACTAGTCATTCACTGCATGTTCTACACTGTTCTGTGATCTGTTCCTGTTGACGCCCGCAAGCAAATAAATGCCTACGCATGCTACTGTTACGCCTAGCTCTAACCTGTTACGTCATGTTCTAATTATGAACTATACTGTAAAGTATATGTAATTAAATTGCTTTATCCCCAAACGTGCTATCTTGATCATCATATTCGAGATCATATTCATAGGTATATTTCGAGTAAGATAAATCTCCAGGCCCGGTAAAAATTGTTGGTCTTAAAGATGAATGCACAGTATGACGCTACAGCTGTACAGCTGTACTAAACGAAAACAGTATGACGCTGATCATATGAGTGGGTTTTTGCAAAGTCATACGGCCTCGACAGGAAGGTGCGCGGAGACTTACGTGGGAGGAATTGCGTTTTATTTTCATAATATACATGGCAAGTACAACTAAACGTCTATTTATGGACAGGTCACAGGATATAGATATACCAGACAAATTTCCTGGATGCCACAAATGTTTTCTTAGATAAAATCACCGTTTGCCGGAACATTTGACGCTCAAGATCAATTTAAAGACAAAATAAATATCATAAGCGATAACAACATGTGGGTTGTTTTATTTTGTAGAGGGTGGTTTCTTTATCAATTAGTTACGGTTAGGCTATATGTATAACCAGGACCCGGACCCATGTAAAACCAGGACCCTCGTCAAATTTGACAGGGGGATGGAAAATCATTTTTTTAGTGGCGAGGGAGAAGATTGACCGCGAGAAAGCGCCAAATTCTGAAATAAAAAAAAAGCATTTATTTCGTTGTGACTGAAATGTGCCGGCCTGTTTACATGACGAGAAAACCAAAATGCGCAAGGTAACGACTCATCAGCTTTGCCTTCAGAACTCGGCGCCTTCTTACAATGTGCACGTGTTGATTAGCGCGGTAAATGCGTTGCGACAAGTAACTTAAACTTAGGGCCTGTTTACATGGAGGCAGGGTGACCCTATCAGGAGGGTTACCCTAGCAAGCGGGTCAGAAAATAGCGAGCGTTTACATGAGGTAGGGTGACCCTACTGCTAGGGCTATGTAAGAAACGTTAACGAAATTTCTGTGACAATTGATAGACAAATTAAGTCTTTAGTTCTCGATATTTCTTTTAGATTCAATAATATTTCAACAACGTTTATTGATCCAAAAATATAATACTAGGGTACCTGCAAGGTAGGGATTGCTGCGGGCATTAAAAGCAAATAGAACTACAGTAAACAGCACAAGTTATATCAAGCACAGTGATTACTCGCAGTCGCAGCGACTAGTGAGCTGTAAACGGAACTGAGAAGAAGCAATATATATTGAAGTAGCAAAGACCAGGGGTTAAAGGGCAATCAGAGGTGACATATTACTCGTTTGAGCGCCGCCCCCGATTGAGCGCCGCCCCCGAATGAGCGCCGCATTTGAGATCAAATTTTTTTAAAGAGCGCCGCCCCCGAATGAGCGCCGCACTAAACAGTGTAATAACTTTCCACCATCAAAATGGGGACATTTAGTGACAAAGACATTCAAAACTTGTTTATTTTATTGTTAAAAGTTCTTTACATAAGTCACAAATAAAAGATTTTTTTAAAGAACGGCGCCCCCGAATGAGCGCCGCATCTGAAGCTCTGAAAATTTAAAGAGCGCCGCGGCGCTCAAACGAGTAAATACGGTATATTAAACATGTGCGTCTCATTGGTAAATTAAGATCAGATTTCATATCAAGTCTGTTTCCTGCTAGGCGCATTTACCACAAGCACATTATATACAGACTATATACACAGATTTATCACACCAAGAAACCAAAACTTTATAAAAATATAGAACTGACAGTGGCCAAAGTCCAAAACAAATGTAAGCGTAACATCAGACTTGAAAAAGCTTTAGAAATTCGATAAAAATTCGAAGACTCGAGCGAGTTTTAAAATTTGTGTTCTGCGCATAGAAAGCGCGCACGACCACAATTCCATGCGCTAATAAAATTTAGTTCAAAACCCCCTCTCTGCACATATTAGGCTGCTGCTACGCTCGCACGCTCCGCAGCAATTACAAAGTTTAATATTAAAATATTCTTCGCCCCGTCACTAAAAATTTGATTTCCCTGACCCCCGTTAAATTTGACAAGGGTCCTGGTTTTACATGGGTCCGTGGGTCCACTGAGTTAATAGAAGTAGGGTCCTGGTCCTGGTTATACATATAGCTGTTACGGTTAAACCAGTTGATAACGCATGCATAAACGCCCTCGCACTAAACGCATTCAGCAAAAGTCCATGACCGAGTCACTCTATGCATTCAGTTCTATCGATCGAGATGCCCAAAATCTTGGTGAAAACAACTACTGAACCTGTAAAAGTTGAACTTGTTGAAATAATACTTCTGTTCCGCTTTATGGATCAATATATTCGTCTAACCACCGGACCGTCGTTGCCCGAATGACAAGACAATTTTTGCCCGAATATAGATAAATTCTCAAAAAATGGGGGGGGGGGCTGCAGCCCCCCCCCCCAGCCCCACCCTCCCGTACGCCTATGACACAGGTTTTCAACTTGGGGGACATGTCCCCGAGAGGGGACATTTGGCAAATTCCTAGGGGACACAAACTGGTCTAGGACTGAGAAAACAATAGTTGAATACAATAGTTGAATACAATAGTTTGTACTATAAACATGTTTGCTTGACTTTCTATCTATTATTTAAAATTTAAATCATTTACTATTTTACTAGCTAACTATTTCGAAATTCGTGTTTTTGATAGACTTCAGTGGGCAATTTCTGTTCAGGGGACGACGTGGTAATCCAATCATGTGAAATCGGGGACACATGAGAAAACCAGTTGAAAACCGTTGGCCTATGATAAGTTTCCTTCTCTGTGTACTAGTTTTGAAATAAACGAGTGTACAGTCCAGATCAGTTACCCAAGGCAACTGAGACGAGTTGGTTTTAAACATGGGTTGGCGCTAATCCAGCTTTGAACAACCAGCTCTATAGGTGATATTTTAGCAGTGGTGCGGCTGATGGCAAAGCCAATGTCTAAAATTACTTGCAATCAATTCTCATCTTCCTTCTATTTTACAGTGTTGAAAGGCTGCTATCTTTCTAGCTTAAAATTAATGGAACCATTGAGTACTGATTTTATAAAACTGAACAACTGTAACTCCGAATATGAATACTTTATTATTTTCTCAGCTTTTGACTGTATTTATATAGGTAAAATTTATATAGGTCTGAATTGATGCACTACCGGCGAGGTTAATCTTTACGCAAAGCAAAAGTCAGAATTCCTAGGTTCCAGTTTCCTCACTTGAAAAAAACGCTGAAATATATAAATAGAAGGCCTTGGACTATATATAGGCTCAGGTCAGTTATTACACAGTTAATAACTGTGGTTATATTACAATGATTATTACTCGTACAATGTGTTGCCGATGGTCGGGGCATTAATGACCGCGCGTTGATTCCCTCCCTAGAAATAAATTATTCTATCAAAATATTTCAAAATTTTTGTATTTTTCTACCCCTAGGACTGCAATTCCTGCATTTTCTGAAACATATATTTTTGGATATACAGCACGTACACCTTCAGTGAAGTACTTGCATCAGTTGCACGGTATGTTTATGTAGATACCACAACTTGGTCACTCAGGGAGCCAGCTTGACAAACTTAGACGGCCCGACTCCCAGAAATGGCATTTTGTTAGTGTTTGTTAGGCCCTTTCATTAATCCTTTCATTATGATTTGTGAGTCTATGCTATCCTTGAGTCAGGCAGGATGGATTATTACGAGAAATGTTGTTATCATATTATATATATATATATATATATATATATATATATATATATATATATATATATATATATATATATATATATATATATATATATATATATATATATACGGTACCGTCTGTAGTTAGATATCGCTCTATGGCCTTTAGGTCATATTGAGCGCTCTACAGGATGAGCCATGCCGCTTACGCATTGCGCACGCTCACTGCTTGCAGTTTGAGCGCTCTGGCATGGTTTTGATGTCCCACAATCGTGAGGCATCAAAGGTAACTATAAATAAGAGTTACTTTCATCCTGCTCATCAGCACTACACTGATGAGGCCCATTAGGCCGAAACGGTACCGTCTGTATATATATATATATATATATATATATATATATATATATATATATATATATATATATATATATACGATTTCAAATACTTCTAGTTTCGAAATCAATTGGATTTTTTTTTTTTGGGGGGGGGAGAATATTATTCCCTCCCTTATAAAACATGGGTTGCTTCCTACACCCCCTGCGGCCACTAACTTGTTTAGCCGAGCCTTCCGAGTTCCGACAACTCAAACTATATAGGGTCTGGGATTTGCAATCCACTGGAAAATGTTTAAAATCTAATAAGGTATGTACAACACAGTGTTTAGCATCAAAGATAAAAGACAGGACATAAGATTCACAAAGCAAAATTTCAGTTACTAGAATATCAAACATCCCTTCGGGATGGAAAAGGGACTTTGACTGGGGGGGCAAAATGGTTGAGTGGGGGGGGGGCACCATGGGGGCTTGAGGGCTTTGGCCCCCAGTTATATAGTTAAAAAATGCCCTGGGTCCCGTGTATCCCAGATAATTATGAATATAATAAATTTTGAAAGAAGCTGAAAGATTTGTATTCCTGAGAACTGATTTTATTAAAACTGAACAACTGTAACTCCGAATATGAATACTTTATTATTTTCTAGCTTTTGTCTTTTGACTGAAAATAGAAAATATTAGTTCAAATGTTCATATTCTGAGAACTTAATTCGGAGTTACCGTTCAGTCGGTTCTGTATTTTCTAGCCAAAAGAAAAGGTGAAATTAATTAAAGTGGACAGACGTCGACACTAAAATTAAGAGCAAAGAAGAACATTCCATGAGCTAGGGAAGGGTTTTTCAAGTTGGACTGATTGTTTCAAATAGTTTGTGGACGTCGTTTATTTTTCCAGTCTATTTAACTGCACCCATGCAATGTGATATATTAGAAAACTTGGCAAAAACAATCCATCATCATCGGTCATGTTTTCATGCAGTGATATACAATCCTTTTCATGACTTAATGTTTACAAATGATTTAACGTTTGTTAACTTAATATGCATGGTGACGTGTAGCCAGCGTGGGTTAGAATGTCAACAGGAAATATTTTTTATCATGCAGCTCCCTAATACTGATCTGTGTAAATATTCCTCCCCCTGCTTTGCTTTCTTTACAATTCAAATTAAACACACGTACACACCAACAATGCTGAGCGATGTCGGACGAAAATCGTTTGAATAAAATCAAACTTGCATCCAACATCTTCCAACAGCAGGCAGCATTACTTATAAAAATAATGTCAAACAGAGTGACCGACATGCAATGTAATGTTGGACCTATATATATTACATCTGATTTTGGGCAGGTTTGAACGAGCTCAGTTATACGTATAGCCATGGCAGGGTTTCATTTGAGGTATTCGCTACATTTCGAATAAACAAATGAAACCCTGCCATGGCTATACGTATAACTGAGCTCAGGGAAAATATGCTGTGACATTTGATCACCAAAATATTCGGTATCGGCACCCTGTTGCGTTTAAAGCCCAAATCGCGCAATTTACTATCATTTTTAGCACATAAACCCGAATTTTACCTAGTTATAGTTGACTTTTCCCAAAAGTACGCACGGCTTTATGCTCTTTGCGATACTCTCTTTATGTCTACATGGCTTGCTTTTTATTCCGCGCAATATATCCTGTGTCACTTTGGCCATGAACTTGAGCGACCGGCCGCGGTATTGATATAGATTATTACTACGGTGAACCCGTGGTTGAAATATACAGCGGCTGTATTCTTTAAAGTATGCGTAAACGACAGAAGTACGCACGGATTCTGAAAGCCTGGAATCCAGTGATCAATATGGTACCAAAATGTTAAAATTTGGCGTAATATTTCCTGTGTCATTTCGGCGATTTGTGTTAGCAATGTTTTGGTCGACAGGGCTAATATCTAGTTGTTTATGGCTCGGATTACTCTTCTGGCGTTTACCGATGCAGGAAGCGACGATGAATTTGGCGAAGAAGGCTCGTGGGAAAGCAATTCGAATAAAGAAGACCTTCCTAATTAATTTTAACATTACTATGAATAAGTAATAAGTATGTATTATATCTTTATATGACATTATATAACATGTATATTAACTATATTCCCGAAAAATCGTCGCGCGACGCAGCTGTAAGCGACGTTTATAATGATTCACAATATCTCGTCAATTACTGCGGATTCAGGTAGACCGTTTAATGCGAATAGTTGTCGTGTTAGTTTTAACAGTTGTACGATGACGTTTCTAGGCAGATTTTCGACGTTTCTAAGGCGTGGCTTCAACGTTTATTTTTAAAATTTGAACGTTGTAATTACAAGGTAATTGCTAAATAATATACTTCAAAATAAGGTTTCCGTTTTTATAACGTAGAAAAAATCATCCTAACGGAGTAACGCAAAGCTAAACCCTTACCTAACCCTAACTTATTTAAAAAATTGATATAAAAATGGAAACCTTATTTTGAAGTATATTATTTAGCAATTACCTTGTAATTACAACATTCAAATTTTAAAAATAAACGTTGAAGCCACGCCTTAGAAACGTCGAAAATCTGCCTAGAAACGTCATCGTACAACTGTTAAAACTAACGCGACAACTATTCGCATTAAACGGTCTACCTGAATCCGCAGTAATACATAAAATAGAGCAGTATATAAGTCAACAGGCAGATAAGTAATGTATTTTGTGCAGTGTAATATGTTTGTAGTGTGATACGCGTGAACATGAATGACGCATTGCGCTTTTGGTGTGCGGGTTACACTTTCATGAACAACAACATAAAGATAATGTATGTATGGCTGAAGGCCGAGTATTTCACACAATTTCGCCAAACTTTTACGAGCGTTTTATATAACTCTATATCGGCTTTAAACCTTCTTCTGTAGTCCTATAAACTTCTCACTAGCCGCCATCATCGTAATTACTTGCAACTACGCACGCGCGGGCGTCAAAGAGGCAAATGTCCGCCTTGATACTAATATTTTTTGGCATTGGCAGGAGAATGCCCGAAAATTAAGTGCATGGAGAAACTGAAACAGTGGTGGTACGGGTGCGGACTATTGCTTTTTTCTGTCGCCAGAATTCATAAATAGTCAAAGATCTTTTTTATATCCCCCACATAGTTTTACCGTAGAGATAGCGCACGGTCAATCCTTGGGGGATAAAATCAATCTCTGACTATTTATGAGTTCTTGCGGGAGAAAAAAACTTGGAATAGTCTTATGATTTCCCCAACTGAACTGTTCCTCATATCGGTACCAATGACTAGTGACCTAGTGTTGGTCCAACAATTTTGGACGATATTGGTCGTGCGCGCGTGACCCATATCAACAGCACCTTGAACCGACACATCCATCGAAGGTTATGTATACGTCAAAACTTTTTAATTAATTTCATGTAAAGTCTAAGGAGAACAATACAGGGGAGGAATATTTACACAGATCAGTATAGGGAATATAAACAGAGTATAATGCTGCTTTCTGACCCACACGTACTTACTATATATACGTCACCATAAGTTAACAAACGTTAAATCATTTGTAAACATAAAGTCACGAAAGGGATTATATCACTGCATGAAAACATGACATGATGAACGATTGTTTTTTCCAAGTTTTCTGATATAATTGTTTTATATTGCGTGGCTGTTAAATAGACTGGACAGTGCCCAGTGGACAAGTAAACGACCTCCACAAAATATTTGAAACCTGCATTAGCCCCCCTCCCCTTGAAAGCTCCCTCCCCTTGTGGAATGTTCTGAATTTTGGTTTCGTTTTCCCGGCAGAAAACATGACATGGTGAACGATTGTTGTTGCCAAGTTTTCTGATATTGTGGTCAAGCCTTGATCATTCCCATCATGCAACATTATTTCATGAATGTTTTCATTCTTCATTTCAGACGGACTGGGTACAAGTACATAATACTGCCTTAGTTACACGACACCAGATTCACTTGGTAGGACATCAAAGTTTGCCGCTCAGAAATAATGTCCTCTCATAAAATTTTCCCCTCGACAATTTCCGCTTATTTTGCCATTTAATTGCAATTTCAAGTGTTAAGAGGTTCTTGAAACTTTAACGGTTTCGATGTTGTGACAAGCGAACCGCTATCGTGTAAGGGAGTGGTCATTATTTATGGGGAGGGGGGGTTGGGAAATGGGGAAAATAAGGATTGAAAACTTTTTTGACCCCCTCCCCTCCAGACTGAAGGCAAACTTTTTGTTGGGAAATGGGGAAAATAAGGATTGAAAACTTTTTTGACCCCCTCCCCTCCAGACTGAAGGCAAACTTTTTGTGCCTTCCCACTCATAAAAGT
>CACRXK020001239.1:2349-57736 GCA_902702795.2 Paramuricea clavata | reverse complement strand
TGTCAATCCATACCCATTTTGAGAACTTTATTGTAGTCACATGAAGCAAAAGTTCTGTGACTTATTGTTTACACTTGCCAACGTTAACTGTTGAGTAACATACACAAACTATTCGAGGAACATGCATTAATACTGTAACAAAGAGTCCATCATATATCGAAGACCACTGAATGTAAAAGGTCATGAATGAAGTATATAATTAAATTCCAATCCTGTGCACAGTTAATGATATAGGCCCTACCACACTGTTCGGTTTAACACAACATATCCACACAAAAACAATTTGTGTTGTGGGAGAATATCGGTTTGAGTAGAAGGTATCACAAGTTCAGTTTTGTACATATTGTGTGCCATTGATCTGACCATCCATATAATATATGATTATTGTAGCTGTTAAGCTATTACAGTATCCATACCATTGATACTTATGAATTTAGGTAAGATTGTCTTGCAAGTGGGTTGCTCTGACAAAATTATCTAGCCAATATCCAGTACATTTATTCATCATTCTTGCATTAATCTCTAGACAAAAACATTTATGTTAGAAAGAAAAATAACAATGTAATATTAAAGGAGGGAGGGTGGGGATTCTTTTATTAGCATTTGAAAATGTTTGCAAAAATTTGGTTTAATTATAAACTCTGTTAAATGTGTAAAACCAAAATGTATAAGTATTGTAAACTGATAACATCTTTAACATCCAACACTACATCTATAATATATGGTATTTGACTACTTACCAGATGAGGATAAGTTTCCATATTGATAAATAACTTTGGAATAATATCACAAGTAGAGAAAACAAGACAGCCAATTCAAGATAAATTGATAAAAATATCAAGATATTTTTGAAAGAATAACACAGTCACACGAGGCTAAAGTATGCCCGTTCGCAGGTTAGATGCGTGCACGATGTAAACAATTGATGTAAACTGATCGCTGATTGGCTTAAATTGGCTGAATTATATAAGCCCGTCGCTGAATGGCTATAGGAATACGGTACGGTCGCGACAACCTCGCAAGCCAGGGTCTTTTACTTCCGCACGGCGCTACAGCAAAGACCCTGGTTCCCTCTGGTCACGTGAGCTCCTAAAAATTAGGGCAACAAGAAGTCCTAGGGGACGGTGGTTGAAATGTGATATCTTGTAATTTACAACTTCCGGTTTAATGTTGTGTTTTCAAGGCCCGCCAAAGAGTGACTGTGCTATGAGAAGTGACTTCAACTGTAATATGCAAAAACATTCAAAATGTGTTATTTTTCTTATTTGTCTGCAGTTTTCTATATTTTGTATGCAAACACTATTTTGAAGCCCAAGCAGGTTATTTGCTTGGAAAAGCTGTGCTTTGGTGTGTATATACTGGCAATTTTTCCAACCGGTAATATGGCGAGTCGCTGATTTACCAGCTTTTGCCTTTGATACTTTTCGCTAAAAGAGCGTTAGGAGAATATCCAACTCATGGCGTTTGTGTAAATGAGTAATGCTGCTCGTTACAGTATATCGCGAACGTGCCTTTGATAAACAATCCAGCTCGAAAATTATGTGCGATAAAACTCAGAGTATCAGCAATAAATGTTTTTCAGCAGCCATTAAAATGTCACAACGAAGAGATTGATTGCGATGTAGCTGAAATTGACCAAAAGACAAAACTAATTCTACACGTTACTTTTGAATCCATTATATTGTTATCTCAATTTTGTTCACTTTATGCCAAACGTAGTATATTGCGTGTTAATAACGTACTAGTCGTTATTGCATGACTGCTACAGCACATAAACTTCACCGAATGCACATAAAAGAATCACTTGGGTTGAATAATTGCTTTGAGTTGGTTGCAAATTCTGAGCGAAAGAATATCTTTTACGAAAAGGCATTCAGATACAAGCACTGATATTGATGCCTTGGCGGACATTTGCAGACCAATTTATGCTGTAGTGTATGCAAAACACAATGACAATATTTATGTGTCGAGTGTAGTTTCGATATGAAAAGGGAATGATTTTACCTGATTAGACAAATATTTTTGGCCTGTGAAATATTCTTGACTTTGTACCAAATGAATACACAATTAATCACAAATGTGAATTTTGTTGAACTCAGTTTTTTTAAAGTGGGCACAAGTTGCACTCTCTCATATATATGTCATTATTTGCATATATAAACTCAATTTACTTCATGGACAGTATACAAAAACCCATACAGCAGTGCCAGAACAAAATTCTAAATTGAATATATATGTCATATTCATACAGTATACTGTACCCATACAGCTATTTCAATTAAAGATGTCACAGACAATAGTCAGATGTACAATAATATGAGTGCTAAATGAATAATGGGAATAATGATAGTTTTCAATACTAAGTTTAAACCTCAAATATATTATGAATACCAATTTAATTTGTATTCCCGTGAGGCTATTGATATGTTAAAATAGGATTTTTTTAGCGTTCAATTGTACATTTAACTATTGTCTGTGACACTAACCTTAATTGGAATAGTTGCATTATATAATATAGGACAAGTGCAAATTGTGCATCTATTAATCCTTTCAAGCTAGGGTAGTCTTGGTAGCCTGTGCTACAGCCATACATTTCATTGTTGCTTATTCGTGCAAGTGTTACAGAATACAGTATTCACAGTCATAATTCCTCTTCATCTTATGATGTGTTGTCCACTGATACGTGCTTGGTGAATGTTCCTCTTGTGTTCGTTTAGCTATAGTCATCAAATGCAGCGACAATTTGTTTATAATGTTGCTAATGTATCTGATGATATATCTGTGAAGAAACCTTCATGAAAGTGATCACATACCGTATTGTTCATTGCAAATGGTTTCAATTCCAAGAGATCACATAAAATAACATTTTCTCCGAAGATTTGTGCTTGTGAGAGGATGCCTTCTTGGCTCAACTCCTACAGCTATGTCGAAGTTGTTTATCATTTCTGAGTAGTATAGGAACTGAGGTTTCTAGACCATTCCCAATTTTTCTAGACCACTAAGATTTCCGATGGATTTTTCGTGAACCGAAATCCGTCTGGCTCAATCTGAATTTTTTAATCATGATTTTATTTTCTAGACCATATTGGTCTTTTTAAACGCTAGATTTTTTTCCTAAATTAGAACGATTTACTTCTCTCACATCTTCAAATTTCAACTCCACCAATCTTATTCAATTCCTCTATTCTAAAGTCTTTTCAACATCTTTTGTTTCACCCTTGAGGATACACAGGGGGCCGTAGCTTCCTGGTTCGGATACACTGTTTAAGTCATCTTTTTTACCCTGGGTGGTTACTCCTACGTTAATATTATTTGATACAGAGAAATTTATATCACCAGCCCTCCTATCCTTACTAGAACTCTTACGGCAGCCACAAATTTTACCCAAGCAGGAGAAACATGACCGCCACTTTGACATTATATCTTATAGTACAACAAATGTTAAGCACCTGACCCTGAGTATCGAAGCGACCAGCAGAATGACATATCCATACTCATACCAATAGGCATTGAGTGTTCTGGTTTAACTATGACACACCAAGCCAGCGTGTTATCTACCAACTCAACCTGGTTTCCTAAATAGAACATACTATTGCCCTTGAAAACATAGCAAGCTGTACTTCCACCTGTAGGTGTGTAAGTTCCATTGAACCAAGTGTAGGACAACCTTCTTAGGTCAATTGTAGCAAAAACAATTTCCTTCCTAACCTGGGTAAATTTTTCATTAGATTGCTTTTCCCAAACGGTAGCCCACAGGATGAGCCCTGTAGGTATATTCAGAACGGTTGAAAAAATTGGGGAGTCTGTTTTAATAGTTATTGACTCAAGGTTGAGGTCTGTCATATTATTAATAGGATCTGTTCTCCATGAAGGTGGAATCTGATCTTGACAGTAAGCGTAGTACCTTGTTGCAGCAACTGCAACACCGCGATAACCCCAAACCCATTCTGCATGTATATGTCGCCGTGTTCTTACATATCTTAAGTCAGCCGTTGCTTGAGTAAGACCAGTTGAAGGTTTTAGGAAATTCTTTTCTACCCATTGTTTGTTAACAGCATCCTTATCATTTACGGGATCCTTTAGATCGAGAATACCACTTGAATCTCCCATATCCAAATCACCTTTTACCAGTCCACCTCTACTACGCATGAACTCATTGGTTGCCCACCTTTTATTGACAGCTGAACCATCAGTTGTAGGATTACCTACCCTAATTAACTCATAATCGTTAACATCAAGATTACTATCTAGAGTACCACCGTTTCGCTTCAGAAATTGCTTACACCATAGGCCCACAGCTTTATAGGAAACTGCAGCTGAATCCCCAGCTGACCCACTACTAAGGCCTGTAATACTATTACCTCCCATGTCAATATTACCTGTCATAGTAAACCCACTACTACTAATTGAACTTCCAGAGACATGATCGGTGACCCCAGGGGCGGATCCAGGATTTTTCGTACGTTAGTCAAAGTTTTCAGATGTACAATCTAGTTTTGCGAGCGGTGGATGCGCGAGGCACCTAGGGGGGTCTGTCCCCCAGGGTGTCTGTCCCCAGGAAATTTTTTATATTTAAACCTTAGAAACGCCATTTGCAGCACTCTGAAGGCAGCTTCAACAAAAAATTAACCTCATGAATTGGGAGATAATTATAGCAATTATCAGTCTCACTGACTCTCACAACTCGTTCCTTAGGGAAATTTAAATGTGATAGGTGTGGAAGATGTTTCATTTTATCAAATTACGGATTGCTAGTATTATGTTTAACTAACTCATGATGGTATTACACTCATTTATGTTGCCTAATAGCCTTGTTGAGTATTGATCACTTCAATAGTAATCACTACAGTGTCATATTACTCAAATAAACATATATCAATATTAAAGTTTGAACATTCATCAATAAAACCTGACCTTTAGATCCTATGTATGCTGTATTAATGCATTTATATCGGTTATCCTCAATATTAATAGCCTCCTGAGTTCTGACGGTCCTTCAACCGCACAAATATGCAAATTTGTTGTGTAAATAAAAATTCATGGTTAAATCAAGATACGCGTATTTACATATGCCGATATGCGTGGCGTGCATCTTGTTCGCTTATAAATATTGTTATGCTGTCTAAAACGAAATAAAATTTACATATCACATTAAAATTTACCTTATTGCACTTCTGAATAATGATCTCGGCGCCAATACTTCTGCTCAAACAGTCAAACTGTAGTTCGTGCTACTCATAGCGCCTAGCAACTGCTCACTGAATCGAACTCTCCGATATTTAGTGTTGATTTTCCTCCCAAGATCAGCGCAACAGTCTTGTAAGACAGCTAAATCATTCACCGCAAATGCGGATTCAACCGTTTCATGAATACTACAAGGATGGGAGCAGCAGACATTTCTGAATTTTCCGTAGATATATATCTTTAAGTTGAATCTTTCGACAAAGCTCCAACATGACACTTCGAATGAGCGCGCGCTCGGAAAGACTTTACCACGCGTGAAATATAATATTAATGATATTCAGACTAATGGGGCGCCCCTGACTTTTGTAAATCGGTCAGAACTCCCCACAGATCAGTCAAATTTGCAAAAAATCGCTTGTTTCCATGGAAATAAGCGTCTAGACCAATCAGAACACTGGATTTTGACTTTTTGACTGACCGACTTTGCGTATGTCAGCTGCTCATTGACTTCACTAAGCTCGTCGGCTCAGCCACTGTATGAAATTTGATCACTGGGCTACACTTCAATTGGAATGTTAATTTCTAGCGCTGCATGATAATAGATACTGGACTATTATAAAGTGCCACTGCATGATAAAAAATAACTGGACTATTGGTCGAATATTTAATGCTTTAATCAGACTTTAATTTTGTAATTTTTACGTTAGTCGCGTGACTGATTTGACGACCCCTAGATCCGCCCCTGGGTGACCCATTTTTTGGAAACAGCAGAATTATCAGTTGTAGGAGCACCTAATTTTATTATTTCATTGTTTCCCATATCAAGGTTGTCAGATAGAGTAAGACCACTGTAAGTCTCGCGCTTTTTTCTACCACCACTAATCGTATCTTCTACCCACCTTTTGTTAACAGCAGATGTATCAGCACTAGGAGCCCCAATATTTTTAATTTCATTTCCACCCATTTTGAGAACACCGGTCATTTTATTTGAACCGTCCAGTTTTAGGGAAAAGCGTGAAATTTGGTTAATAACAGTTTGAATATTGGGAACAGCTATTTTTGCACCAAGGTTGTTGATCGTATAGATTGAATTACCATTTGCAACGGTTAGATCACCATTTAAAGTGAATCCTGATGTAACCCACCCTTTGCTAACAGCAGATGTACTTGAACTAGGGTCACCTATATTTTCAATCTCATTTCCACCCATCTTAAGAGCACCTGTCATTGCAAAACCTGAAGATTTAGCATATATTGAATCAAGCGCAGATATCTTATTTTCTACCCACTTTTTTGAAACAGCTTCATTGTCAATCCTAGGGTCAGGTAGTCCGGGAAGTCTGTATCCAGCCATTGATATATCAGCCAACATACGACCTCCAAGATTAACAAAATTATTATCAGTGGCCCACTTTTTTGTAACAGCAGACTGGTCAGTAGTTGGATCCTTAAGATTTACTATTTCATGTCCATCCATTTTAAGATCACCTGTCATTGCATTCAAACCGTTACGATGAACGTAATAGGCCAGACTTTTATCCAGAAGAGCTTTCCTTATAAGACCACTTGAAGTGGAGGCATTCTTACTTGTATGCGGAACTTCATCAAAAAGAACATCACCGCGGATAAACTGATTGTTACCACCAGATAGCTTAAGGAAGTTGCTGGTGTTTGAATTAAACCATCCCTTGCTAACAGCAGACTTGTTGTCTGTAGGATTAGCTAAGTTCTTAATCTCATGGTCCTTCATATCAATATCACCAGCAATATCAAGTGGTCTATTTAGCATGCTAATTACCCAGTCCTTATGAACTGCAGACTTACCAGTTGTAGGATCACCTAGTGTTACTATTTCGTTGGAGGCCATGCTAATATTACCTGACATAGAGCTCGAACCGTCCAGTGGTAGGAACTTACCATTTGACCACTGATATAAATAGAAACGCGACACTGCACTATCACTTCTACTTGCAGTTGTGGTAAGCCCCTGTACTTCAAATCCACCAGCATTCAGTACACCTTTCATCCTATTGAAGCCATTTGTGGCAAGATAGTTGTTCCATGCATACGTGTGCACATACTGCACATTAGCCGCCTCACTGAAGTCACCCCCATTGGACTTAAGATTAGTTATCTTATTATTTCCCATGTTGATATTCCCGGTCATTGTAAACCCTGCTGGTTTAATTGTAACAGAAGCCATCTCATCATCTACCCACTTTTTTGTGACTGCAGACGTATCATCTGTTGGTGCACCTAAACCCTTCACCTCATTACCATCCATCTCAATGTCACCCTTCATGGTAAATCCATCCTTATCAAACACACTACCAGTTGTTGGATCAATATTATTTACACCCTTAATATATCCCTTATAGAGAGCCATTTTTATAACATACACAATGTTTACAAGAACATTCTCATTAAAATAAATACAACTGTAGCACCAATCCCAGCTCCAGCAATGGCGCTAGCTTCTGAAGACTCACTACTGTTAACTATAGCTCTACGAAAAGAGTTGTTTACTCTAGGTTTAGTCTCTTGTTTTACATATTCACTAAGAGTATCAAGGTGATTAACAGGTGTGGTATCCTGATGTTGCTTCTTTGGAGGATCAGCTTTCTTAACACCTACGTAATTTACTTTAGTATTTACACCAAACTTAACACTAGAGTTAGGTTTAAGTATAATATTATTGTAACCGGGAATAGGATCCTTTAATATTACCAAATTTGATGGAAATAAAATAATGTCAGGATTTATTGCTGTATTTACTATTGCGTTAGTATCTCTAATTGCCGTTCTCATATTAGCGATTCCAACTGAAATATCAGTTTGAACTACAACATCTTCTACAAGTTTACGGAATCCTTTTTGAGACAGTAGGGAGGAGGTTCCACGGCTTACTATAGCCCACCGAATATTAGCTTGAGCTCCAAGGACACAGTATACATAACACTGCAAGCTTTCCTGTAAAAGTGAGGTATCAACAAGACCCACACTCTTGCTTGCGTAATACCTCATATAATCATTTGGACTAGCAGGGGAAGACATAGCTGTAAGCTCATCATAACTAATCCCAACTATCATTCCAGATGTATTTTTAGCATACCTAACATTTCTGACAGTTCTATGCTCATTTCTAAACCTTCTATACACAATTCCAATAGATGCTCGACTACTACTAAACTTATCAACCTCCCACTGACCCTTAACAGGAATGTTGCCAGATATTACCCCTAACATACTAGAATACTGCTGAAGTAAGCTAGGATTTTTAATAAACCTTCTAATCCATAAGTACACATGAAAGTTCATAATAGATGTGATAATAGGATTTACATTACTATGAGGACTTGTATGATAAGTAGAGACTCCACACAAGTACGTAGCCACATAAGTTCCACATATTGCAGCATAATACGACAACTCTCTATTAAACTTTGGTGTAACATTATCAATGCTAATAAAATCACTAATCTTAGGAAGGTTGCTGTAGAAAAACTCACTACTACTAACATAAACCTTGAAGCTTGAAATAGGATTAGTTTTTGTAATAGGAGGATACTTTCCAATAACAGGATCACCTTCAGTAAAACTTATCTTCTGAACTATACCACCACTGGACCACATTGAAGGCCACTTGGTTGTTATTACTTCTAGTGGAGGTTGATCCATGTCAGTCATAGTTTTGAATTGTACTGGAGTAATAATTTCCTTAGTACTTGTGAGATAAGATGTAAACTCCTTATCCTTCTTGAAACCGTCATATCTAATATCATATGAAGATATACCATCTAAATCCACAAACCAAGTGATAACTCCTATGTCACCACTACTAGTAGCCTTTGCTTCAAATTTAAACCTATTCATGTCAGCGTGAGGGTACTTTTTAATAAATCTAGCTCTCTCAGCATTCTCTGCATTTTTTCCAGCAACAGGGTCAACATAGCTATCAATATCATTCCCATACTTTTTTCATAGTCCTGATACGACCTATACGGCGACTTACCGATTTCTCCTCCACCTAGTCTCATTCTTAATAACCTAACGTATGTTATTAAGATGAAGTTCACAATTTTACTCCAGAGCTCGCACACAGTTGTATCACTACAGAATTCAGTTTTAACAAGCAACTATAAATCAGTGTTTGTGAAGAGAGTATCAGTTTTCTGGGAGTACTTCAACATAAGGGAACCAACAACTATTCTCAAAGTGAAAACAGATGATGGAGAATCTGATGTAATTGTTAGTAAAGGTTACTACACATTTGACAGTATGAAGAAGTTACTTGAAAGACACGGTGTTAAGCTAACCTACTTTGCTGAAACTGCAGGATGTCAAATAGAGGCAGTAAAACAAGATACCACAATAGAAACACGATTACTGACCATGTTAGGTTTTAATAGATTTTTTAATCCTATGATCCTACTAAAAGGGAGGAGTTTGACAAGTGATAGCAAAGTTGACTTTAATAATGGTCTACGATGTGTAAATATACACTGCAATCTAGTTAGTAACAGTTTTAACGTTAACCCTTGGGGAAGACCCTGGATTTCAAACACCAGAGAAATTATATCTTAGAGCAGTATCAGACGGACTTGAAGTAACCAGAAACCAGGTCAAGAAATGGATAAACGAGCAAGACACATACACTAGGTACAGACAAGTATTCAGGAAACATAAGTTCAGACAGACGTACGTCCAAACTTTAGGTGAACAGTTACAAATGGATTTAGTTGATATGACAAAATATGATGACAAGAACAAGGGATACCGCTGGATTCTCACATCCATTGAAATACTACACGGCAAAAAACGCCGAGCCCGTTACTCAACAGGATTGAACAATGTTTTGCTGCCCACGTTGTTCACACTTGTCAACAATATTGAACAATATTGTTAAGCCTGAATCGGGTGTAACAATGTTGTTCAATGTTGTTGACAGCTATGAACAATGTGAGCAGCAAAACATTGTTCAGTCCTGTTTTCATCAGTATTGCATCAACCTGAGCGTTTTTACGCGTGTAAGTAGGTACGCATTCACAGTACCAGTGTATAGAAAAAACGCGACATCAATGAAGGATGCAGTCAGTAACATTTTAGAGCAATTTAATAATCGTTTTGGTAAATACCCAAAATTCGCCCAGTTTGATCAGGGTACAGAGTTCTACAACAAAGAAGTAAAGTCATTGCTCAATAAACATAACATTGAATTTTTCTCTACTTACTCAGACAAAAAGGCCGCAGTTGTGGAAAGATTTAACAGAACATTGAAAGCACTAATGTGGAAGTACTTCTACAGTGCCAGTACATATAAATGGTTAGACGTCCTTCAAGACTTAACTGATAATTACAACAGTTCAGTAAACAGATCAATTAAAACAACACCAGACAGTGTAAATGAGTCCAATTGGACTGAAGTATGGAAGACACTTTTTAGTCACAATTTAGGCAAGCCGTCGGAACCAAAGTTTGCTGTCGGAGAAAGTGTTAGAATTTCAAAGTACAAATCAGTGTTCACAAAAGGGTACGAAGCAAATTTCACAGAGGAGTTGTTCACTGTGACGGAAGTGTATCACGGCCATCCAAACACGTACACAATAAAAGACAGTGCTGATGAACCAATAATTGGTAGGTTCTATGAACAAGAACTATATAGCGCTGAAGGAAGAGAACCTGATTTCAGAATAGAGAAAGTACTAAGAAGAAGAACAGTGAAGGGTAAAAAGATGGCCCTTGTTAAGTGGTTAGGTTATGATGACAAATTTAACAGTTGGATACCAGCTGGAGACATCAAGTCCCTAACATAAGTTAAAGTATTATGGAGGACTACGATGACATTGAGTTGGAGGAGACAGAAAAAAGCTTTCCTCAATATGACGACCTTAATTATGATGACCTAACAACAGCTTTTAGTAGGTTAGATACAAAGGTGAAGGGAGAGGCTATGTATGGTGATGATCCTATAGTGATAACCAATCTTAAAAGTGAACTGGACTATGTGAAGAATCTCATGGAGAGACGTGAAATAGAAGAAACAACTTTCACTGAAGGAAATGATGGTACAGTGAACATTTCAGGTCCATCAGGAAGCACAACCGTCCCAGAAGTCAACTTTGTGGAAGACCCAAACAATGTACTTCCAGATGTGCTAGATGCATTCAACGAATCATTTGA
Source organism: Paramuricea clavata (assembly GCA_902702795.2). NCBI lineage: Eukaryota > Metazoa > Cnidaria > Anthozoa > Malacalcyonacea > Plexauridae > Paramuricea > Paramuricea clavata. Next base: position 46,372 of record CACRXK020001239.1, on the reverse strand, counting down.
CGCTGACTGGGACGAAATAGAAGCCCGCCTAGAGAAACTGAAAAAGTTCTCAGAAGACCGGCTCACAGCAAATAAAAAGAGAGATTTCGAAAACCAAGTGGAGCGTGTTCAAGCTGTCGCGAGAGTTATTAAAGGTAAGGAGGGACTAATTCTTGACCCTAAGAATAAATATGTCAGGGAACTCATAAAACGATCATCTGTAAGAACACTCAAGGATGGCACAGAGGTGTTGGTATTTAGAAGTAAACAAGGTATTGACAAAAGTGGCACACAAATAATGAAACGTGGTAAGACCAAGATTCCCGTGTACTCAAAGGACTCACCTGCTCTGAGAGAATATAAGGACCTTCTAAAGAAAATAAAAGAGGTACCTACGAATCCCGACAATATAATTGGAAGTGATGAATCAATTTACGAGGATACTAAAGAAGAGCCCCAATTTGATGACAGTGATGAGGAATACGCTGACCGTGAGAACATTGAGTTAATAGACATAGGTGCAAAAATGGGAGATCTTCCAGGGCTAACAATGCAAGAAAACAATGAACTGAGAGGTGTTCTTAACCCACTTGATGGATCAAGCATAGAAGGCAGAACAGGTCCCAATGGAGCGTTACAAGTTCAGGCTGACTACTTTAATGAGGCTATCGGTGAAACCGTGGAACGCTCCACGTCAGCGGAAGGTACAACTGAGTATAATTCCCTTATAGAAAGAATTGACAGTCTAAAGGAAGCTAGGGATAGAACACTAGAGCAGAGAACAGTGGAGGAAGCAAGAGAGGCACAGTTGGAAGATATTTCTAGATTACGCAGATTTATAGACTGGGTAGGAAAGGAAAAGGTGGGACTTGTAGGGATAGCAGTGTCAACAGCTAGTTTTATTACAGCCTTATTAATCCATGCTAGGGGAGCCATTGTGAAGACAGCAAAGGCCACTGGTAAAGTAGCAAAAGCATTAGCAAATTTAGCAAAGAAAGCAGGACCAATTCTAGTTCCAATCCTGAACACCATTGCAACAGCGCTGTCATGGGGAGCCAAAGGAATTAGCTGGTTAGCGTCACACTTATGGGTATTAGCTATAGCTGCAGCCTTAATGGTATACAACTATTACACAAAGTAAATTAGCTATGGAGGAACACCAAGAGGAATACGATGACCAGAAAATGGAGGAGTTGAAGGAAAAGTATCCAAACTATGAAGGAATGGATATAGAAACTTTAGATGGTGAATTACCGTACCTTGACAAGGATCTTAGGGAAAGCGAAACTACTGAGGAGACCCAGGATATTAACGAGGAAATTAATTACGTACAGGAACTGAGGAGGAGAAAAATACTGAGCGAGGACCTTACGAGAGAGCAATTAGCTGAGAAATTCCCTGACCTATCTAATCTGTCATACGATGATCTAATGTATAGGGGAGACAGACTGTTAAATGAAATAATACTATCGAATTTAGACGAAGACAGTTTTAAAGAAAAGTCGGAAGAACTGAGATACGTCAGAATGCTATCAAATGATTACCAAAGAGAGTCAAACTTAAATAAACTTCTCAACTTAAGAGATAAGGTGAAAAAGAGGGATCTCATTAAACGGGATGATCTTAGGAGACTGCAGTGGCTCAGGTTATGGGCAAGGGAGAATGCAGGCATCTTATCAGCCGTTCTAATTTCCTCATCAGCTGTAATCATAGGACTGGTAGCATCAACTAGAAACATATTGTGGAAAGTAGGTGACACAACAGAAAAGCTCGATAAGCGGATCAGTGAGTTGGTAAACAACCAAATAGAACTACCACCTGTATTTCAAAAGATAGCCGATGGAGTAGAGTTACCAGCGGATAATATATGGATAATCATTGTTTGTGCAGCAGTAGTTTTACTATACAAATACAACTAAATATTACATATTGTATACAAGTATGAATACCACAGAAAGAAAACTCCAACCTGGCTTCAGGAGGAGTCGTATGACATCCGTAAAAGGTCCCAGAACTAGAAGTGTTGTAACATTTAATCCAACAACTATTAGCCCAGGTGAAGAGCTGTATATTAAGATCCCCAAGCTAAAACCCGACTCCTGTTTAGTTCCAGGATCACTTGCACTATTATTTGACTTCAAAAATTCCAATACAAAAAGCCGATTTAATAACAACCTGTCTAAGTTGATAGCTAAACGTCTTCAGATTAAAGTAGCAGGTGAAACAGCTTATGACTGTTCAGGAGAGAGTTTGTACGAAATATACAAAGATCTATGGCTAACACTAGGTGACAGAAATAAGATGACAGAACAGGGTCTTGCAAGTGAGAATCTTAGGAAGCTAATCTCAGGAGACGATTCAGGAGCAAGAGTTGGTGATGTCAATAAAGTAGCAGATGGACTTCTCCATAGTGTGTACGGTTCTAAGCTAAGGAAACCAATTGATAAAATAATTGCAGACCATGGACTCTACACACCGTTCTTCATGAATAACAATCCTATGTACATCCTCACACTCCCCCAATCAGATGAGATTATGACTGCCCAAGGAGGTGAAGCTAAGGGTAATTATAAACTTGATAATCTTGAGTTAGAATACGAGACTATTGAGAATGACACCCTTGCAAGTGAAGTATCAAGGATGTATTCAACGGGTCGCTCACTGTCCTACAAACACGTCACTCATATGCGTACAAGTAATTGGGACAAAGATCTTACCATTGTTAATGAAAACATTAATATCCCCAGGAAGAGCATGTCAGCAATTGTCCTTCTATTTACCAACAGAGTAAGAACTGATAGTGAAGAGTATATTTACCCAAACATTGATAAAGTGAACCTGATCATTGAAGGTGTACCTAATGCAGTTTTCTCCTAAGGACTTCATAAAAATAGGTTCTTCGAAGAGGCAAAAAGATTCTTCTGCCCTATGTGTGAGAAATCAATGGCAGACGAGTTTATGTCCATCAGTAAGTTCTTCAGCAATGGTTTTGCTCTAGTAATAGATCTTAGGTCAACACAAGATGATACCACTGGTGGAGGTAAGAAGATTGTTAACACACAGTCGGGAGTACTCCTGGAAATCAAAAAGAGAGCCACAACAGCTGACGTTCAGTGCAACATTTTTGTTGTATCAGATGCTCTCCTAAACTTTGCCAATAGAGATCTATCAAGTATTCAATACTAACGGTAAAGCATAGAGATGCAACCATTCAACATGCTCATAGTAGGAATGACTGGAAGTGGAAAGACTCAGTTCCTACTTAATATGTTAGAAACAGAGTACAGTAGAGTTTTCGACTATATTGTTATTATATGTCCAACCATAGAGTGGAATATGACTTACATTAATTGGAGTCATATTAGTGACCACGGAGTTATACAAATTCCATGCTCACAAGAAATGATCGATCTTATTCTCAAGGCAGTGTCCACCATATTCCGCGGTACTCAGACTCTCATTATAGTGGACGATTGTGCGGCAAGTCAAGATGTAAAGAAAAGAGTCTCAGAACTGGTGCGCTTAGCATTCTTCGCAAGACATTACAACCTATCTGTCATTGTACTCACACAACAACTGTCATCAGTAGCAAAACCATTTCGAGAAAACATTTCCAGGCTAGTCACATTCTACAACCCTAGTCGCAGGGATATGAAGGTTATAACAGATGATTACCTAAGTGGTGTTCCTCAGGAGACAATTACAGAGATTACGAAGATATTAAAAGATGAGAAGTTCACCGCACTGGATGTACTACTTATTCACCCCTACACATACACTGTTAAACTAAACACCGCGTAAAATATATAAGATGGGAACTGAATCTGAGGAAGAAATATTTGAAGCTGTAAGAGAAGTAGAGGAGGCCGCAAAGGTGCCGCAGAAAAAAGCAAGAAAAAAGCAAAAGGGACAAACTTATAGAGCTATCGAGGGACGGTGTAATAGAGAAGTCCGCAAGTTTTATAAGAAAGTCTAACAAGGATGTTGTAGATAGACTATACCAAGAGTATGAAAGTCAAAGGATGTCATGTGCAAGTGGCTTCTTATCAACACTTATTATTTCAAAGTTTGCTTCTATACTGGGGAGTTTCGGTGCGGTGGAATCTTCAGAGAAGCTGTCAGAGGAACTACTCAGTGACAAGCTTCTAAAGGACGACGTAGCATATCTAACCAGAACGATATCCCCCAACATTCCATTTATAGGTCTCATATCAGGTGGTAGACTTGCTCCAAGTCGACCTCCAGGGACACGCGCGAGAAAAGAACGAACGCGAGCGAGCGAGCGCGAGCGACGAAGTCGCGAGCGCGAGGGAGGTCGACTTGTCAAACTTGCAGGATTTCCATTTGCATTTCGCGCCAAAACTGTCGAATAAATTTAGCTATTGATTGACACGATGTGGAGCTAACTCAAAAGTCACGCTTTTCCCGGCTCCAGTTGGCGCTGACACGAACACATCTCTACCAGATAAATAGGCTTCAATTGTCTGCCGTTGATATTCTTTCAATTTCGAGTACCCAGCCTAGCATTTTCGATCGCTTGTGAAATTGACTTCTCCATTTAATAATACTTTTTAATTCTGTGTGTACTACGACAGTCGTATCGATTTATATGTATTTCCTGTCTATTTGATTTCTGGATGCTGGCCAGTTTATTTATGAGATGAAATTTAATATTTCACACTATAGGCACTTTGATTGACATGTTGTTATATTTCACACTATAGGCACTTTGATTGACATGTTGTTTTATCACGTTACTCTGATTGGTTCAAGAGTTAATCAACAATACGAACACGTATTGTATATAGATCAGTGTTACCGACCTGTTTTGGGGTCGGAAAAATATGGCGCGCTGCAAGTTTGAAAAGTCCCTCGCCTCCTCTCCCGCTGCGCCGCGCATATCATATTACTTTCAAAAATTCATTCGCATAAATAAGGACGTATTAAAGGCGAGGGACTTTGCGAAAGTCTAATCAGGTGGTTGCACAACAGCTAAACATGTAGTTGCCTATAAGTGGAATAAGAAGGAGGAACCTGGGGAAGTGTCCGAGGAAGCTAAACATATGATATTACATACAGAATGTCGCGATACGACTGGGACGGAACAGAATTCGAATCAATTATTGACGAGTTGATTGAGAAAACTGACAGGAACAAGGAACAGCTAGACAAGATTCAGGCAACCCTGGATTCACTAGAGAGAGATCATGATGCCCTCAAGAATAAAATAGTAGGTCCACTACAATATGATTTTGAAGCTTTTAAAATTGACACAATAAAAACAGTTGTAAAGATATACAAGAATCTAAATGAAAAATCATTTTTTGTAATAGGAAGTATACAACTATGAGAAGCAGCTGGGTGGGCTAGGGGAATGCTGCTTCTGAATTAAACCAAAAATTGACAGATAAAATAGCCTAAAAAATTTTTACATATATAGTATAGGGAAGATGGAGAAACTATTTAGGAACCAAAAGTTGAATGTTAGTGTGAGAACCATTAAGAGCGGTGAGGAGATACTGTTTTATGCAAAAGATGTGGCGGAATCCTTAGGGTACTCAAACACGAAAAAAGCTGTTCAAACCCACGTATGGAAGCAAAATAAGGTAACCCTTGGGGAGTTAAAAGTAGGACCCCTCGTGGGTCCCACTTTTAGCAGTCAACCTAACTGTGTTTTCCTGAGAGAACCTGGTTTGTACCAACTAATATTTGGCTCAAGGCTTCCAATAGTAGAGGCCTTTCATAGCTGGGTATTCAATGAAGTCCTTCCATCTATCCGAAAAACAGGCTCATATGAATTACCTGATAGAAGGTCACTCAGATATAACCAAATGATCCTCATAAATGAAACGGACCTTCATCATACAGTTGTGAGCTACATTAGGAACAACCACCCTGAGGCTGTAATAGTACCCGGTCTTGGCGAGTATCAGGATACGGTGTCAAAGAGATGTGATGCTTGGAAGAAGGGCTATAAAGGTGGTCAGCCAGATCTTATTATAGAGAACCCTATGGGGAAGTACATAGGACTTACAATTGAACTTAAGTCTCCTAAGGGCACTGGGACTACAAGCGAGAAGCAAATCCTATGGCTTAAGAAACTGAGGGAAATAGGATACATGACAGTGATATCCGACGACTTGATTCAAATTTGTATCAAAATTAACGAGTACTTCTCACTTAAGAAAAAAGTTAAAACAGTAAGGGTAAAGAATGTAGTTAGCGATGTAAAGCTGTACAAACAAAAGTTCACATCACACAAGTACTAGTCTACTGCCAAGTAGAGTTATCTCACCATAAGTTATCTCACCAGTAGATTTAAGTTATCTCACCAGTAGATCCAAGTTATCTCACCAGTAGATTTAAGTTATCTCATAAGATGAAACCCTGTTAAACCTAAGGTATCTTACAAGTAGAATGGAAGATAAACCTGAGCAAATTCAAGTACCAGTAACAAGTGAAAAGAAGAAGGACCCAAAAAGAGTAGCTGCAGGGAAACGACTAGCTGCAATCAGTAAAATAGCAAAGGAGAGGAAAAAGAAACTGGCTGAACCTAACGAGTCGCCTAGTAATGACAGTATGATTACCTACATAGGAGTGGTCATTGCATTGATATCTCTTGTGCTAGCATATAAAACACATCAGAGGGAAACTAGGGAACCAGAACCTGAGTTCATCCCTAAAACTGTAGAAGTAACTAAGAAAGCTGATGAGTCCAAGTTAGATTCACTTGAATGATACACTAAACATACCATATATTATAACAAGATGAGCAAAGAATCAAAGATGACTAGGGAAGTGTACGACGCAGTGTTACTTACAGCAGGAGCAGTTGGTATATCAATGGCATCAAAGAAACTATTAAAAGAACCATTAGGGACCCCAGAGAATGTAAAAGGAATGGCGAAGTTAGCTATTTCAGTTAGTCTTTCATCTCTACTGGTCTCTTACTTGAAAGAAAAGAAGTATCTACCAGATGATCCATTCAAAACCTAGGTAAAACTATACAATGGCGGGAGCAGTAGCGGGAGGACTCTTTAACGCATTTGCATTTGCGGGAGCAGGATACTTATTTAAGATGTTTGACAAGAATGGATACGCTGAGGAAGCTCATAGACATAACAAAGCAATGGAGAATCTAACAGCTGAAAGAGAAAAGTACCTCGAAGAGGTCACTGATAGGAGAAACAGAATTGCTCAGCTAAAGTCAGAACTAGCTGATGCAAATAGGGATATTAAGTCAACGAACCAGTCACTGGAACTAGTCAGAAGAATCAATGAGTTAACACGTAAGCCTATGCCAGGGAAGCCGCAATTGAGTAATCACTACAAACCTAGCTCTGAGATGGAAGAATATATGGCAATATTTGGTTTAATTACAGGTGGGGTGGTTGGAGGGGCAGCTTATTTAATTCTATAGAAAATGCCATAAAAAATTTTTGCACTAATAGTATAGAAGAATGGATTGGCTTCAAATGGTAACACCTGAGGAAGTAGTAGCCCTGGGAAAAAGGGTAGACACAATAGAAGAGTTAGAGGCTGCAGTTAAAAAGTATGTGGAACTAAGAATAATAAGAAGACGCTTAAATACACCCCGAAAATCAGCAGAAAATTTTCACACTAATAGTATAGGGAAATGGACTGGCTTCAAACAGTGACACCAGGGGAAGTAGTACTAGTAGGCAGGAAACTAAACACCATAGAAGAGCTAGAGGTATCAGTAAGAAAGTACGTGGAAAGAAGAATAAAGAGAAAACACACATATGATCCAATATGTAGCGAATGTGGGAGTAAGTCTATTGTAATGATAGATGGAGCAGATACATGCACACAGTGTGGTACTAGTAATATGAATAACTTCTCATACTACGTTAGTTACAACTACAACAAGGACGACTATCTGAAAAAGAAGTCTTGTCATAATAGAGTCCGTTGGTTTGAGAGGCACTTATTCGAACATGTTGCTTCCAGGGATAGGGACATAATAAGGGAGCAGTTTAGAAGCATCGTAAGATGTATACAAAGACTTAGACTGCAGCGGGGGCGCAACATAGTTAGATATAAGTTTTACCTACTGAGGATAGCCAGCATGAATGGTATTTCCCTGAAGAACCCTCCCGAGGATATTAAGACTCAAAGGATTGTGGACATCCTTGAGGATAGGTTGTATGGGAAAGTTTTTGTTGAGCTTGGATGGAAACCTGAGAATTGTAAATATTATAATAACTGGAAAAGTAAAAACACTTAAAGAAATATTAATATAATAAATCAATAGAATTAAATCAAAAATAAAAACACTTAAAGAAATATTAATATAATAAATATAACCAAACAAAAATAAAATCACTTAAAGAAATATTAATATAATAAATTAATTGAATTAAATAAAAAATAAAAACACTTAAAGAAATATTAATATAATAAATTAATAGAATTAAACAATAAATTAAATTAAAAATAAATTCGAAATAAATTATTAATTAAATACCCGAATTTATTTTTACATATATAGTATAGAGGAACTGACAGAAAAATATGGCGAGTTATTTTGATATGAACAAATTCAGCGTAGAACAGCTTATGGCTCTCAATAGTATCATAGATAGTGACAACGAGATCGATGAAAGAGTAGAGGACATCATGGCTGACAAAAACTACAGGATTGCACCTGATGATAAGGGCAAAGATCCCTTTGAAGGAGAAAGACAATTCGTAGATGAAGTTGACCGTGATATGGAGGTAAAGAAACCAAGACGTCTTCCTTTAAACTATAAGGGTAGAAGAGGAATTATGCCAACGTGGAAGTACTCTGACAGGCAAAAAGCAAAGGCCCTACTTGTAGAGGAGGCATACCAAAGTTTACTATCAAAGGGCGTTCAGGGATTACCACCAACAATGGGAGGCAGATGGCGCACGGATGATCCTCAAGTAAACGAGGAAATCAAGAGGATTGAAAATAAAAGGAATCCTAAGATAAAGCGTCCCAGAGGTAGACCACCGAAGGCAAAAACTGACTCCGAAGTTAAGGTTCCCAAAAAGAGAGGAAGACCTCCAAAGGCAAAGTCCGATGCTGAAGCGAAGATTCCTGGAAGGAGAGGTAGACCACAAAAGGTAAAGACTGACTATGAAGTGAAGGTTCCTAAAAAGAGAGGTAGACCACCAAAGGCAAAGTCTGATGCTAAGGTTAAAAGGCAAACTGTAGCAGAAAGATTCCTGAGCCAGAGGAAGGTAAAACTCTCAGTGCCTGCTGATAGTGTCATAACCCCAACAGGTCCTGGTAAGTTTACAATTCACGTGGATCTTAATAAGAGACCTGTGAGGAAAGCTCCTGAGGTACCCAAGGGTGTAGCTCCATGGAGACCGATACCTAAGCCCAGAACGGTACTTCCTAGGGAAAGACCTGTACCGAAACCGAGGACTAAGCTTCCTAGAGAAAGACCAGTTCCTAAGCCTAGAACCATCAAAGTAGTGTCTCCCCCTAAGTTACGTAAGCCTGTAAGAGTGTCAAAGGAAGTTAAGAAACAACCACCAGTGATCACACCAAGTGAATATGAAATCGATCCATTTGGAACAGACCTTGAAAAGCCATTCCACAGGAAAATCGAAACAGCCGCAAATGGAGCCGCTGTGACTTACTCGATAACTCCTCATTATATGGACCCTCTGGACCAGATGACTGCAAGTAGACAGGTAGTGAGAGGAATACTTGTGAACGAGTTGAAGAGAATGGGTGGGTTGAAGTACACAGAGACTCTGAAGGTGAGAATGTCAAAGGAAATTGGTGACGGGAAAACCAAGAAGGACTCAGTCTACTTCAAATCTAAGACTGGTACTGCAACTAACTTCGAGGATATTGAAAGTACTGCTGCTCAAAACCAACTGACAATATTGTCTAGAATTGAAACCTTCCAAAACTTAGGTTCAAACTGGATTATACTCAATATTGAGAGTCATTACGTAAACATTGCAATGTATAAACCATTAAGGGGTAGTTCATATATGAAACTTCCAGGGGACATTAGTAATCCAAAGTGCGGGCTCATCAATATGAAGAACAACGACAACCTGTGTTTTGTGTGGAGTCATGTAAGACATCTGAGACCAAAAGCCAGGAGAGCAACCACTATCACACAGAAAGATAGGGAATTCATAACGAACCTGGACTACGAAGGTATAGACTTCCCCGTGAAGATAAGTGACATCGATAAAATTGAGAGGAAAAATAGTATCAACATATCGGTGTTCGGTTACAAGGGTAAGAAACAGTTCTACCCCATAAGGAACTCAAAGGCTAAACATGATGAGCATATGGAGCTTCTACTCCTGGGTGATAGTGAAGGTAGTAGACATTACGTTCTCATAAAGGATGTAAACAGGATGCTCTTCAGCGTAAGTAAACATACAAATAAGAAGCACTTCTGTCTACACTGTCTTCATAGTTGTGTGAGCAAAGAGGTACTGGAGAAGCATAAGGAAACATGTCTGGAGGTAAATGGAACTCAGGCCGTAAATCTTCCAAAGGAAGGGACAAAAATCAAGTTCAAAAATCACAGGAACTCAATGCCAGTACCGTTTGTGATATACGCTGATTTTGAGTCAATACTAGTACCAGAGGAGAGAAAAGTGGAGTCAGAAAACCCTGAGGATAAAAGTAGTACAGACCTTTACCAGACACACAAGGCTTGTAGTTTTGGTTTGAAGACTGTCTGCCACTATGATGATAAGTACTCCGGTGAGTATAAGAGTTACGTTGGAGAGGATGCTGCACTGGTCTTCCTAAAGACTGTATTAATAGAGTCCTTCAGATGTAGAGAAATGGTTAACAATATATTCAAGAAAAAGATGGTAATTACACCTGAACAGGAATTCGAATTCCAGGCTGCAAGAAACTGCTCAATATGTGGTAACGATCTTGGTGAGGATAGAGTAAGAGACCATGATCATGTAACTGGACTGTATCGTGGAGCTGCTCATAATATATGCAACCTAAAGTACAGAATTTCATGGAAAGTGCCTGTGGTCTTCCATAATCTGAGAGGTTACGATAGTCATCTAATTATGCAGGAAATTGGTAAGTTCAATATGAATGTTAATGTTATCCCAAATAATATGGAAAAATATATTTCATTCTCACTAGGTAAAATCTGGTCTTCATAGACTCTATACAGTTTATGGCTTCTTCACTGGAAGCATTGGTGAGTAACCTTTCACCTGAGGACTTCAGGATAGTAGGTAAGAGGTGGAAGGGTAAGGACTTCAATCTAGTGACACAAAAAGGAGTGTTCCCTTATGAGTTCCTCGATAACATTAGCAAGCTTGATACTGAAGGTCTACCGAGTAAGGATAAGTTCTACTCATCACTGTATGAGTCAGAGGTGAAGGAAGAAGATTACCAAAGAGCTCAAAAAGTGTGGGATCACTTTAAGATGAAAACCCTGAGAGACTACCACGATCTCTACCTGGAGACTGACGTTCTTTTGCTGGCTGATGTGTTTGAAAACTTCAGGAGAACATGTCTGGAAAGTTATGAACTTGACCCCGCACATTACATGTCAGCACCTGGTCTAAGTTGGGACGCTTTCCTGAAAAAGTCAGGTGAAGAAATAGAACTTGTAAGTGATATGGATATGTTTCAGTTCTTCGAGAAGGGTATGAGAGGTGGTACAAGTTATATTGCTCATAGACACTCCACAGCTAATAATAAGTACATGGAGACGTATGATGAGTCGTCTGAGAACAAGTACTTGATGTACCTCGATGCTAATAATTTATATGGCTGGGCAATGTCACAATCACTCCCAAATGGAGAGTTCAAGTGGGTTGAGGAATTCGACGGTATGAATCTAGATGATTACCTTGAGGACAGCGAAAGAAGTATGGTTTTAGAGGTTGACCTGGAATATCCACAAGAACTTCACGATCTACATAACGGTTATCCTCTAGCACCGGAGAGTAAGGAAATCAGTGCTTCTATGTTGTCAGATTATGCGAAGAGTATTGCTGAGAAATTCCAACTGACAATTGGAGGAGTAAGAAACCTAGTGACTTCACTTGGTCCCAGAAAGAAGTACGTCTTACATGTACGTAATCTGAAACTGTACACAGACCTTGGGATGAAACTCACGAAAGTCCATAGAGCGGTTACGTTCAAGCAGTCTCCCTGGCTTAAGGACTATATAGACTTTAATACGAAGAAAAGGTCTGCAGCCCGTAATACGTTCGAAAAGAACTTCTTCAAGTTGATGAATAATTCGATTTACGGAAAGACTATGGAAAATCTTAGGAAAAGAGTTGATGTGAAATTAGTGTCCTCCAAAGACGACCTCCTAAAACTGACAGCATCACCGTGCTTCCAGTCACATCGAATTATGAATGAGAATCTTATAGTGGTAAAGCAAATGAAAGAAGTTCTAACGCTAAATAAACCGTGTTACGTAGGAATGAGCATCTTAGACTTATCTAAGACTTTAATGTATGACTTTCACTACAACACCATCAAGAAGGAGTACGGTAATAGTTCAAGGTTACTGTTCACCGATACTGACAGTCTAATGTATGAACTGAAAACGGATGATGTTTATGAGGACTTTAAGAGAATCGGTGAAAAGCAAGACTGTTGGGATAATTCGGATTACCCAAAAGATTCTCCATACTACTCAACTCACAACAAGAAGGTTATAGGTAAGTTTAAGGATGAAGCTGAAGGAGTACCTATAATTGAGTTTGTTGGGTTGAGGTCAAAAATGTATTCCTATGTAAAGGAAAACGGTGGAGGTGGAATGACTGCTAAAGGAGTTAAAAAGTATGTTATCAGAAACAAGCTCACTCACGAGAACTTTAAGAATGTAATTAATACGAAAGGTAGGATGGGACATAATATAAATACAATCAGAAGCGTAAAGCATACAATTGGAACTTACGAATTGAAGAAGGTTACTCTTAGCTGTTTTGATGATAAAAGGTATCTTTTGGAGGATGGAGTTACCAGTTATGCTCATGGTAACAAGAATATAAAAAATAGTGACTGAGAAGTTCCCACAGAGTAGAAAGTAATAATCCTAAAGGGTAAATAAGCAGGAAGGGCCCCCTGCCTTGTGTACCCCCAAGGAGGAAATAAAAGATGTTGAAAAGGCTTTGGAATAGGAAGGTTGGACGATATTGGGAAAGTGTAGGATAATCGTACTAGAGTCTCAGCTGAGATAAGTTAAATGAAAAATAAGAATAGCAGTTTCACATTCTAATAAATGTACCAATCATTAATTTTAATATAATAAAAATAAATTCTTTTAAATAAAGATAAAAAACTAGTGGTCTAGAAAAATTGGGAATGGTCTAGAAACCTCAGTTCCTATACTACTTTTCTGCAGATCGATATTCCTCCAGTCGGTATACTTTAATATTACACATTCGATTGGCTTCACTGTCTTGGGTGTTTTTTTGGCCCCCATTCTTTTAATTTAATGTTAATTTAGGAAGATAAGAAAATCCATCATCCGTCATCACACGCACGAGTTCCACAATTCACAAATTCTGCGATACGAAGCAGGTTTTTATTTCGCTATTCAGCTAGTTCTAAGAATAGGTTGTTGCAATACTACTTGTCGATAATATACTACCACAAAGGCGACACTTGCATTCCGAAAACAAAGCGGATTTCGGGTAAATAATCTTTGGAGTTTCCTTTCGCTGTGCCATAGCTTGAGAGCTACTGTATACTGTACTTTGACTTTGTATAAGTGTGCATTCGACCTTTATTTTCTTTGCGTTGATAAATAATGGCTCCACTTCAAGGTGTAAAACAGACCTCCAGCCATGCAAATTATATCAAGTAGGTGTAAAAAGCTTTCAAGCGCCAGGCGGTGACATATTTCATAAAAGATAACACAAAAACCGACAAAATCCAAAATATGGATGAATACAGAGCGTAAATGGCCGTATTTTCCATTTAGTCTAGGACCTGTATATGAGTTTGTATGCGTTTCATTTAGCACAGGTAATCTCAACTGGTTTAGGGTAAAATGACCATGGCGGTCAACATGGCATATGTGCCAAAAGCTGAATCCGGGACGAAAGTCCTGAAAATGACCCCGCCCTGAAACGGCAGTGTCGACATAGCTCTAACTTCAGCAAACAAAAAGCGATAGTCTTTCTGAAGTGCTTATAGTGTTTGGAAGGGTTGCTTTTAGGGGTGGTCATTGGAAGAAAAATTTGTCCAAGTATAATATTTTACAAGAAAATGACCATGCACCACCCCAGGTAAATTGCTGATTATGCATAAAATAACTAATATGCCAGGCAGAAATTAAATATTCTTATTTCCTAAAAAAAATTATCGTGGGGTTAAAAACTATGCTTAATTTAATATAAATATTGTTGATTTCATAAGGATTGTCATTGTTTTCTTTAAATATAATAAATTTTATTTCACTTACCCCCCACGAAAACGCGATTTCAGCCATATTTTGCTTGTCTTGTTTGCTTTTTATCGCCGAATCACGCAAATATCATCCAGTTATTGTACTTTTACATAATCATAAATGGCTGAAGAAGATTTCAAAGAAGGTTTCATCCACTTTTGAAACAGTGCAGTGTATTTTATCTTCGATAATGTGTCCTTCGATATCTCGTCAAATTGCCGCCATTTTAATGGCTCGCCGCTTCTCTGCCCGATAAATGCCACTTCTTCGTTTTCATATGTATTTAGATTACATTATCCAAGAGTACTTCATTGTAGAATAGTCCCAATCCAAAAATTGGAAATATTATTTGTACTTGGGAGGAAAAAACCTCCCAGTACAATTGTCCTGTTAGAATTCAAAAGAAATAATTTAAAAGTCACGCGCAAGTTCGCGAAAACACCACGTGGGTTACATAACAGGGGGGGTGAATATTTTCACGAAACGTTTGTTCGCCACCACAGCAACCTAACTAGTAACTAAATGTATTATATTTTTTGTATTTTTATAATTGATGATAAATATACACAAATATTTATTGTTTTTATCAAAAATCACAAATATACAATAAATATAATGTACCTAACTTAGGTTGCTGTGGCCTGTGGTGGCGAACAAACGTTTCGTGAAAATATTCACCCCCCCTGTTATGTAACCCACGAGGTGTTCTCGCGAACTTGCGCGTGACTTTTAAATTAATACTTTTGAATTCTAACAGGACAATTGTACTGGGAGGTTTTTCCTCCCAAGTACAAATAATATTTCCAATTTTTGGATTGGGACTATTCTACAATGAAGTACTCTTGGATAATGTAATCTAAATACATATGAAAACGAAGAAGTGGCATTTATCGGGCAGATAAGCGGCGAGCCATTAAAATGGCGGCAATTTGACGAGATATTGAAGGACACATCGAAGATAAAATACACTGCACTGTTTCAAAAGTGGATGAAACTTTCTTTGAAATCTTTTTCAGCCATTTATGATTATGTAAAAGTACAATAACTGGATGATATTTGCGTGATTCGGCGATAAAAAAGCAAACAAGACAGCAAAATATGGCTGAAATCGCGTTTTCGTGGGGGGTAAGTGAAATAAAATTTATTATATTTAAAGAAAACAATGACAATCCTTATGAAATCAACAATATTTACATTAAATTAAGCATAGTTTTTAACCCCATGATATTTTTTTTTAGGAAATAAGAATATTTAATTTCTGCCAGGCATATTAGTTATTTTATGCATAATCAGCAATTTACCTGGGGTGGTGCATGGTCATTTTCTTGTAAAATATTATACTTGGAAAAATTTTTCTTCCAATGACCACCCCTAAAAGCAACCCTTCCAAACACTATAAGCACTTCAGAAAGACTATCGCTTTTTGTTTTCTGAAGTTAGAGCTATGTCGACACTGCCGTTTCAGGGCGGGGTCATTTTCAGGACTTTCGTCCCGGATTCAGCCTTTGGCACATATGCCATGTTGACCGCCATGGTCATTTTACCCTAAAACAGTTGAGATTACCTGTGCTAAATGAAACGCATACAAACTCATATACAGGTCCTAGACTATAAACACAATGGCAAGCGAACGGCACTAAAAACGCGCGATATGATTGGAGTAGACATGTGCAAAAATATACAACAGTTATACCAAGTCCATGTTCCTGTTGGATCACGTAAGAACTTTCCAAATTAATCCTGTTCTTTAAAAGTTATTTGCAAAATAAAATTGGTATATTGCCCTTGCACAGGATTGCCGCGTAGGTCATTCTAATTAAGTAAAATTTCTTCTGTGCAAAAATTTCTTGTACATTTTTCATTAGCAGGGAGGGTGAAATATTTTCTCCAGACCCTTCTAAGTGTCGGGTTGGGAACTGTTTGAATTTCAGTTGACTTCAACTAAACCTTCATTCGCCTATTGAGCGATATGTGTAAAATGTATATAAGCGATGAATATAAGTAAGAGACTGTGACTGCTCATCCTCCTGATTTTCATATTTATGTTCTATAATACTGTACGTTGAAGTCGATTGTTTAAATGGTAGTATAATAAAATTGCAACAAACATAGTCCATGGGCCGGTTGTTCAAAGCTCGATTAGCACTGACCCAGCATGGGTTAAGTTTTAACCCGCTGTTTTGAGGGTATTTCTGTAAGACCGTTCATTTCAAAAGTTTGAAAAAAAAACATCTACTGATCCAAAAAAGATTTCTGGAAAACCTATTTAATTTTATAAACAAGCTGTTGGAAAGTTCTATTTGGACCCAGGGTTAGAACAACCGGCTTTTGATGACAACTGGCGCCAGAATATAGAATGAAGCAAAGTGTGCGCGTGCGCGTATCGGGTTGTGTGTAGGGCTGGGAGAAACGTGGTAACTTGATTACATCATTTTCGGTTTGTAAGGTTGATTACAAGATTTGTAAGGTTGCTGTGGAAATAAGGTTTTTAAATCAGAATTGATATGATCATATATAAAGCCTCAATATAACAGTTCACATTTTTTTTGCAATGTAGAACACGTAAAACATTAAAAGAAATGGTCAACTCTGTGCGTGACCTGTCGTCTTTTGTTGTTGGCAATGCGCTAGAATCAAGATATTTTCTATATTTATGATTTCCCAGAAGTTTCAAGTAGTTTTTAGTTTTGAAACTATTTAACATTGCTTTTTTAAAGCACAATACATGTGCTTTCGTAAGTGTTTAGCAAATTATTCTGGCCAACAGTACTTGAACAGTTGGCAGTGCCAATGATTTCCGTTTGTGAATTAAGCCGAATTTAATGGATATTGACAGCATTCTGTTGAAGAAACGCAAACAGATCCACACGAAATAACATATTATATTATTTAACTAATTATTATATAACACAACTATGGTAGTTAATTGTGGAAATTTCAATCCAGATTCGGGAATATCAAATTCTACTCGACGTGGTGTGTTGGCCGAACAGACAAGGCGGATCAGACGTGGTTACGTTGTGCAAAGTTTTGAATAAATAATACATGAAATCAAGGATGTTAGTATTAACGATAAATTTCAACCACTTGTTGTTAAAAAATATCCAAACAGAATTGAGATTGGAAGTCAGAGTTCCGCGTATGCGGCAACCGAATTTAGTATAAATGTCGTGTTTAGACGGCCGCCATTTTGCTTCCGAGATCCCTGGGACTATTGATCGCTATATCTGGATAAAAATAAAATATTTGGGAAAAATAAAACCGATTCAGGTAATTAAAAGCCCAAACCTTCCTGGTCATAAAGTTTTAGGTGGGTTTACTTTTTACGTAAAATATGAGTGGTCGGTTTTTAGGGAGACAGCCTCTTAATTACCCAGTCGTAATATTACACAATGGCTAAACAAAAACATATTTAGCTATTGGTTACTCTAGCGAAATAGTGACAATACACACGTGACGATGAACCGACAATTTGTTTGCATAAACCAAGACAAAAACATAGATAATGACGTCGACGTTAGTATGGCGGGTGCATATGCTATTATATCTGCATCGAGTTTCCTAACCTTATTCTATTGACTATGATTACATTGATAGACAGCTGCCTAAAGGAGTTGCTACTTCAAGGAAAATTGAAGTCAACATAATTTTATCTTTAAATATATTAACTCATTATGATGGGTTTCCTTCGGCGGTCGTAATTAGCGCCTGCAACATGCTAATGGTAAATACCGCATATATGAAACGGTCTTTTGTCAAAAGTTTTTATTCACATAACTGGACAGATGTTACAAACGTGGGCCCTCCCATTTTTCTCACCGGATTTGGACAAATTATAAAATTGACCTTGAAGAGAACTGGGGGGACGTGTCCTCCCCAGTCCTCCCCGTGGCGCCGCCACAGTATTATGCACAGATTGTGCAATCAGGGCCGTCCTCAGGAAATTCTTCAGGGGAGGTGTTAATAAGGTCAATTCAACCGACTGGTTCAAAAAAATTTTTCCGGATCAGAAATTTTTGGTCGACCTCCCCCCCCCGTCGCCAAAAAAATTTCGGTCAGTGTACCATTTTAGGGGTCCAAAAATTTTTCCGGACATACAAAAATTTTCCGGAACATTCAAAAATTTTCCGAACATAACAAATTTTCAACATTTTTTTACATTTTTCCGAAATTTTTACATTTTTCATCAAAATTTTCCTAAAATTCCCACCACGTTCTTGCCCTTTGCGCCAAAAATATTTAACCCAAATAGCAGTTCTACCGACTCAATAGCAGTCCTACCGACTGAATAGCAGTTCTGCCGACTGAATACAATTACTGGGGGGGTGTCACACCCCCCCCACACCCCCCGTAGCTCCGGCCCTGTGTGCAATATATTGGTATAGTGCACTTTGCACTTTTTCGTCCTCCTGGACCTCCTGATTCTGTGAAATGTTACCTAAAAATTTTGCTTTTTACTTTCTTTAAAAATGGGAGAGCAGTACTGTAATATGTTGCTGAAATGGGTTTCTGGCTTGAGAGAGTCAGACTCACTCAGTCAGTGAATGCGTTCCATTAATAAACTGTTGGATTCTTTTAAAGAGCTCTTGATTTGAGTAAAGGATTTATAATTTGCAGTTGTTAAAGTTCTACCGTTGAAATTGCTCTTTAAAAAAATGCGACTTTTATTAATGTGATCTGCTTTTCACTAAATCTCTCAAACCTGAACCGGACATATAACCATAAATACTTACACTATTCGACTTGGCGTAACACTCTGGCACTGCCAATCTCTGATATCGCTCTAACATCCGCACCCACGCTAATTCCTGCTGTCGATGATGTCATCACATTTATATACAGAGCTAAAATCACGTGCAAAATCATTAAGACAAGAAGGCCATTGCGTCTTTCATACAACGTGGTAAACAGGATGTTCTCAAAAATTTTATGCGGGGGAGGGGAATTTTTTATAAGGAGGATTTATATTGTGAAAAGCATACCTATTTTATGATTTTTTTATCACTGCACATTTTATAAGTATAACATATAAGCAATAGTAGGTTTGCCAGTCAGAAGACTAACGGTACCCCCAGGAACATTTTACTGAATATAGCCATAATATGAAACTGAATGTGAAATAAATGGTATAAAGTAGAGTGAATTTCGTGTAAACTCCGAGAAGGGACTTTTATTAAACTCTTTTTTCTGGCTCTTATTAATTAAATATTGAGTTTTATGCCAAGTATGTTTCATCATGCAATAGGCAGGCAACGAATTTTAGTAGTAGTAGTAACAAAGACAGGATTTGGACACAAGCCTGATAAAAATTCTCCATGACAATATTACCAGTCAAGGTCACACAAATAGGCTTTTGAAATACTATATCATCACTGCGAAATTTTGACTTAAAACTTGAGAAAAATTACTGAAATATATCAGCAAATTTTACTCATTTTTTTTGAGCGAAGTAAGACACGGTAATCATCAAGGGTAACGAAGGGAGAGTCTACAAAGATAATCGAACGGTGACTAATTTTGTAAAGGCCATTTTACATGACGCAATTTTTTCTTCAACTTGCAAAATTATTTCTAACCACGTCAGGTATTCGTCAATAGGTAGAGTGATTGCGAGCAAATTCAACGTTTGATTCCTTTAAGGACGTTTTCTTTAAGCTAACAGCCTAACATACACAAGAAGCAACGAACAAATGAATCCCAATGAAAGACATCTACGGCAATAAACGCGAGCCATGCACACTCACAGATGACGCTATGTCAGAAATTGCAAAAATTAGCATCCTTTTAGATTGGCGGGACGAATTTAGTTGCACAATGCTTGCGTGGCAACTGTAATTTTGTATTGGGAAAACCCCAACCAGAAGCCCCGGTAAAATTCTTCCGGAATGAAACTACGAACTTAGTACAACACGTTGTCCAAAGAGACACGCTTTCGTTATTGAGTTTTTGACTTAGTTACGTAAAGGTTTTTTCATTATTATTTCTATAATATGACAATGATTTCGCAAATACAACGCCAATGCAATAACAAAATATAAGGGGCTAAAGCAAAGGTCTGAATTGTCTAGTCATGGGCTGGAGAAGAATGGTACTTGTTACTTTGTAGGGGAAACCCCGAAGCGGAAGTGAATACTCTCTCGTGACTTGGGTGTGTACAAGTGTCCAATGTCAATTAATATATTTTAATAGCGGTGTATATCTGTGGTGTATATTTAGCGTAAAATAGTATTATAAAACATCGCCGTGAAATGCTGTGTATTTTGCAATTTTAAATTCATGAAGATCCGGGCTAATAAATGTACGTGGTGTTTCCATAAACAAAAAGTATCATATTATAATTTTAAATTCATTGACATTGTTTGAAGAAGATTTAATATTTTTCCAAGAACCCAATTACTCCCGACAGAGTCAATCTCTGTTTCCACCCACGTGCTAAGATAGCAAAAACAAAATATACAGCATGACTCGGCGATTTTGTTCGGTGTTAGCAGATTAAAAGAAGGATTTCGACTATGTGTGGACTATTTGGTAAATGATATGAGAACAGCAACACAGCTTCAATGTTTCATCAAATGGGGTCTTCGTGATGGCTGAACCGGCAGAACACAGCGAAAATGAAGCCTCTCGACGTTGTGTTGGCTCTACAAGTCAACGTGAGAATCGTGGATGTATTCAATGTTCGGAAGGCAAGTTCAAAATGTTATCCAGCTTCATAAGCTACTGTATTTTTATTACCTATTTTTTTAGTCATTTACTTCGGTCGTAATACAGTCCAGTTTGCAAAGAACAGCAGTTTTCGATCAGATCTCGGGTGTGCAAGACAAAATTTAGGCATGCAAGTGTGCAATCCTCCATGAATTTAATGAAGTGTAGATTTGTTAAATAGGTGATATTGTTTCAATTCTTGACTTTCAAATACTTGGATGGCTACCAACGACGGCCATGCATTTTGGTGGTAGCTATATCTGCATAAGAGTCTCATTATCTTTATTAAATGTAGCACCAACATGGCCGCTGTTTTATTGTTTTTCAATTCTTAAGGGATTGGTTGCAAGTCAGGAGTTGGTACAACTCAAACACAAGTTGAGCAGGCATAAATAAAGTTATTCAAGCGATAAACATTGATAAAATAATTTCTCCACTGTACACTTCATACCGTTGTCATACATAGTAGGGCTGAAGGCGTACTAGAATTAAACTTGCCACAAATATTTTTAGCTTCAGACATTTTACTGTCTACACAGTTAACCCTCTATTTATAATTATTTTTGCCCATTAAGCGCCAGCGCTCTCCTCTTGGCTTGACGAATAAAATCGTCTGGCGTCATAACAGAGCAAAATAATAAAGCCAATAAATTTAATGAGTCATTTAAAAGACGTACACCTTTCGGACCGAACAAAAATGTCCGATTAAAGAAAATACCTGCTTAATTGAATGATTTCCTTGGACATATCCTTGATACAAGGGGAAATTCCAAAAGCGCATTCAAGTGAGTAGTGACTGGCTGTGGGTTTGATACGTATCCAATGTCAATCCAAACAATATTGCGGTGTATATTTTGCGTCAAAATAAATCAAAACATTGCCATTATACAAATGCTGTGTGTTCTGCAATTTGAAGTTTGTTGCTTCAAGAGAATTATTCCTCCAAGAAACAAACTACTATCTGTGTTCCACGAACATGCTAAGATTCTAAGAAAATGAGAATTTGCTTCGGAGAAACTTGAGGGACTAGGCTAATACAAAAATAGAAACGACGAATCAACATGATGTGGAAAATTTTGTTCGGCATCTAAAACAATCAATGAAGAAAAATTTTGTAGATTGTTTAGTAAATGATATGAAAACAGCAACGCAGCTTTATGGAGTGGGGTCTTCGCGATGGCCGGACAAGCAGAACACTGTCATAACAAAGGTTCTTCTAGATGTTCTGTAATTGGCCCTACAAGTCGACGTGAGAATCGCGGATGGGCTGTTCAATGCTCGGAAGGCAAGTTCAAATTATTATTGGGAGCACTGTAGTTAAGTGGTACTATTTGTTTAGTCGATTGTTTACTTCCTCTGTCATACTGTCCAGACTTCAGAATGTCAGTTTTGAATGAGATCTTTAGGATTCAAGTGTGCAAAAATCCTGCATGATGCAAAGAATTCGTTAAGATTAATTGATTTCGTGTTATGAATTGGTTCCTATGGCCAGATTAACCTAACATTCACATTAGGGTGCAGATATTCAAAATTGTATGGTGTCATTGTTGAGGTTTTCACTTCCTAGACTAAGAAAGTCTACACTTAATATAAATAACGTCTTTTCCCTTGGGAAAGAGTAAGAGTTTGTCTCAGGAAGCATTTGAAACTCTTGAAAATTGGCAACACAGTCGTTCCTACAATCAGGAGCAAAAATAATGAGACTTTTCACGTTTTTGGCCATTTTCAAGTACGTCGGCCTCCCCCCTCCCCCCATGATCAATGTTGGAAAAAGCGGGTTGAATTTTCTTTTTTCAGCCATCCACACAACATTGAATAGGGGGTGAGGGAGAGGGGGAATTTATGCGTTTGTCTCAATAATTTTTGCTCCTGATTGTAGGCCCCTTATACACTAATTTTGAATAACTAGTTGCATTTATCTATGTGTATGTCATTTTCGAATTATTATCATGCAAGTAAACTTTTGGCATGCATAGGTATGGTACACATACTTCTGATATTATTTTAACCTTATCAGAAACATGAATAAAGCTGTTTTATAAAATTGGCGCAAGGGGCCTGGGAACGACATTGTTACCTTGGCAACAAAATTAGAAGCGTTTTTCAATGCGTCTCATCATGTACAATCAGTATGCAAAATTTCATTTGATTTGGGGCCATAATAACTGAGCTATGCTTCAGTTTACTATTCAATAAACATACTTACCCAACTAATGACGTCACACGTTGTGCTGAATCAGCAATTTATATTTTGCACATTTTTGCGTATAACTTCGGAACTAGATGAGATAGAACAGAGCATTACACGGCCAACCGGCTTATATTTTCATGCTCTTTCAGATGAAGCAATAAATTTTAGTTGCTAATGTCCTTTAATCCAAAATTGCGCATCCCGATTAATCACAGGTGCCTAAGTATGATCATGTATCTCCGACATTAAACGCGTTAGGATGGTTGTGAATCGAAGAACACCTAGCTCCTGTACAGAGATGCATTATTAACATTTAAATACATGAATAACAAAGCTCCACAGTATTTAATATGACAATTTTGAACAACGAAACAGAATTCAAAACCGAGATACTAGTAGAAATAGAGTCCTGCATGGATATTCCAAAATTTAGGACATTGATCGGTCAAACATCATTTAAATACCGAGGGACGAAAATATGGAATGGTCTAGATACAGAGCTGATATCAATTAGTAATTTGAACTATTTTAAGTATTATTTTCTTTATTATGTATTCAACGCGCGCGTTAGCCCGCACACAGCCCGCAAATTGTAAGCTTCAACACTGAGCTATATATATTTCATACGTAATTCTAATACATAACTTCAAGAAGACCAGGGATGGGCTCTCTGTGTTTTAAAACAAAACTTAAGACTCTTTTTAACTTTTTAACTCATAAACTATAATATATACAATTTTAGTTCACGTAATAACTTGTATTAATTAATCATTAATGATAAGATTGTTGTAAATATAGTCGATATTCATAATTTCTTTTAAAATTTATGTAAATTGTCATTGAAAAGCCATTTTAAGGAATGTCAATTAATAAATTCATTCATTCATTCAAATATTGCGCTCAGCGCTTTGAACCATAATTGTCTCATTTGTTTTAATCCGCAGACGATCAAGTTATCCCACATGATGCATGCCAGGAAGCCCAGTATCCGTATGAAATAATACCGTTAATCGAAGGTTATTCAGAGAATCAAGGACCAGGGAAACAGCGTGCTACTGGTTCAAGCACTCTGGTTAAAGGACCGAACAATGTCATAGTTGACACTGGAAATCCATCTGAGAAAGAGAAACTTTTAAGGTAAATGTAATCAGTAATAAGTCGTGTTTACACTAAACAGCCTTGGCCTGCCCAAGGTCAGGCCAAGGTAGATGTGGCGCGTTTACACCATTACACTATTTTTTTGAGATTGGCTCACATTGACCTAGAATTTTGTAATTAATGTTATGTATTTTTACGTGGTGTGACGTTGTCCGCTGGTTATCCGCTAATCTCTCACAATGGACACACGTTGGCATAAAAATAAAGCCTAAGCCAGGGCCAAAAGTGTTTACATTTCCACAAGCCTAGGCCTAGACCAGACCTAGGCCACCGGTTGTAGTAGGCCCAGATTTCCTGGCCTAGGTCAGGCCAAGGCTAGGCCAAAGTCTGTTTACACTGTCAAAATGTAGGCGAAAGCCAAGCCAAGGCTAGGTCAAGGCTGGTAGTGTAAACACGACTATAGATATTAACCTATTCAGTATCGCAACTCTAATTTAAGGGAACGGTCATTAATTACAGGGGAGGTTGGCTGGTAGTAAAAGAGGGGAGGTCATATATTTTTGTGCATGAAAAAGGGGGGGGGGCAAAATTTTTGTACAATATATATAATAAATACCTGCCCCGTATGACCCCGTTGTACCAAAAAACCTACTGATAAAAATAGGGAGCAGTAGAAACACCAATTATTAAAATGATTTCAACATAAACACGTACATTGGAACAGCTGTTGACTCAATAAATGGTAAAGAATATACTGAATATATAAATTACGATACATGTATATAGGGCATAGTGCCACTCTCACAGATCTACCATGAGCATCACAGATTTTACTAAAACCTCACGGTGAGCTCACAGCTTGGTAATATCTCACGAATTGTCACTGATTTAGAAAATAACCTAACTGGTTCTTACATATGTTGGCTTCGTTGCACATTATCACTAATAAGAGTGACTTCATTTGCGCCAAATTACATAAAACTTTTTTTTTCTGAAAAAATTAACACCATTAAGCCAAAAATAGATAATCAAAACATCACTTCATGCAACCTCGTACTCATAGGTATTCAACAATATGGTTTTGTATATCTAAATAAAAGCTGCCAAAAAGTTGTGTATGAGGTATAGAAGATTCTGAAAATGCCATTTCCAACGAGACTCCATATTTTCAAAAATTCTCCACTCGGCGCCTCGTGGGCCCTCCAAAACAAAATCTCACGGATGTTTTTTTTTCTAAAGTTAGCAACTATGATAGGGTAGTATAATCAAATGTGGCTTCACTTTATAACAACTTTAAATTACGAATGTTCCTTTTGTTATTTGCATCAGGGGGTTAAAGTATAATTGTGTTATCTTTAAGGAGAGGCCAACAAAATTTTAGCATCTAATTTTTTATTTCCACTAGCCCTTTTCCCCGACCTCCCCTGTAATTAATGACCGATCCCTAAGTTGGGACTCCATTGCACCTTCCATCCCCTCGACACAGTAAATTCATCCCTGGACCAACTACAAATTTCAGAATTGTAGCTATCAAAAATAAGAATTGCATGCTATACGTTATTTAGCTTTTCGAGGGTTAGACAGTGAAACACAAAACACCATTGTTTGGCTATCCACAAACGTATAGCCATAGGCGTAGTATAAAGAAAACTGAACCCAATTGTGCAAGACTTAATGTACTGCACGTAGACAGTAAATTTCAAATGTGATATAATGTAAGTTATATTGTTATGTAACCATAACCTGGGTGCCAGAGGCTCGGCTCTGGTCACACGAGCTTCCAGCCTCACTTTGGTGAGTTCCATATTTGAACTCTGTTTGTGATTTTTCTAAGTTTATGTGAGCCTCTTCATTGGTTAACCGATGAGCGTCGGTTAACCGATGAAAAGATTCACATAAATTTAGACCAATCACAAACAGAGTTCAAACATTGAACTCACCAAAGTGAGGCTGGATGCTCGTGTGACCAGGGCCTCCTCGTCGTGTCTTCACTTCTATCACAGGAGGCTGTGGCACCCAGGGTAATATAACCACTGAAGTCCGAGTTAAGTCGATTAAATCATAACAACAAACGTCGATTTTTCATACTGGCAAAACGTTCGATTACTCGGTCTACATCAATTGGTTCGGTATCGTAGATGTACATTATGGCCAAAGAATTCAAACGACCTTCAGTTGTTCGATTACGCACTAATATGTCTTGAGAAGCCGTAGAGACGAAAACTGCGCTCAATGGTTGCTGTTGATATGGGCAAGATGCTGGCAATAGTTAAAAGGACGTAAATCCTTGGAAAAACATTGGGATCGCAAATTCTATGTGATCAGTTGATGAATCAGTTGAACTGGAATATTCTCTTTTCCATTTAGCAACCCACAATGGGCACTGCACTAAGAAGGCATTCATGCCACTAGTATCGTGAGGCATAACATTGTAAGCATGAAGAAAATGTGAATAGTTTCCATAAAGCTGCATGAACTCTTCTTCCACTTCTTCCACTGCACCATACTTTGCACAGTTAGTTGGAAACAGCGACTCAAGCAACCCAGCAAACGTCGTTTTCTCATTAAATCGAAATCGCAATTGCTCAAGAATTGTATCCAAAATGGGATATACACTGCTACGCGGAAATAATCAAGTCCGTGAGTAGAATCGTCAACATCTAAAACATCTTGGTTATCTCGACACACTGATCTTTGACAAACTCTTGGATATTCTACTTTGATTTTGAGGCATGTTACTGTGTCGAGAATCAATTTTACTTTAATTAATGTTGAAGTAAGTACATATATTTAGCGATAAATATTTCCAAAGGGGGGAGCCGCGGCTCCCACGACTCTTCCCCTGGCTACGTCCCTGATTGCCATCCTTTTTGATTCATTAATCTGAATAACTGAATTTCTCCTTCGTTCTTGTAAAAATATACAAGTCAAGCACAGCACAGCACAGTTGGTTTTAACTAGGAAAACCTAAACTTTAGCAAAATCTGCTATGAGGGTGATTAATCAGACTGAAATAGGAACAGATCCTGCTGGAAAATAACATCAACCACACAAAACATTGCTTTTAAAGTAAAGCTAAAAGCTGCAACGGCAATACGTAAAAGAAAATTAAGCAATCAAAACAACGTAAGGTGAGATACCTAAACATACGGCAATTGACCAAATATAACTATCATTCACATAAAATTAGCAATTATATTCGCCCAAGGCGAGGGGATTACCAGGGAATATTCGCCGAGACGAAGTCGAGGTGAATATTCCCCAATAACCACCGAGCCTGAGACAAATAATTCAGTTTTCTTGGACTGAATTTATTTTAATTTCGCTTATGTCTTTATCAGTCACTTCCACGAAGCGGCTAGCCGCCATTTTGAAAATTTCGGTTTTGCTATATTCACCTGTAGGTGAACATAACAGTTTAATACGTCAAATTTGACTAATCAATTTGCAGGATTTGTTATATTCACTTGTGTTAAAATACTAAAGCTCGTTTGCAAACATTACGGCAGATTATATTATTATCTAGTGCATTGGACAAGAAAGGTGGCATGTTGCCAATCTCCATTGATTATGTGGTTTGTACTCACGGTCACTCTAATCACGTGGGAAATTTAAACTTGTTCTCGGATGCGACATTTATTATGTCCTACTACGTGTCAATGAAAGACGAGTATACTGTTTATCCTTTTAAAGACGGACTATCTTACAAAATTGATGATGGTAAGAATAACAGGGCGCGAAATAACGGCTGTAGTGTCGCCGGTCGAGGTGACTGGCCAACTCAATTTTAGCTCGGACATACCGAATTTCTGGCCGGTCAAATTATTCAGCTTAAAGCAAAGCCTAGTAAAGTATACCCCTAAAAATGTGACTATTTCTACAGTATAGCACAATATAAAGCCTTATGGTAATCAGTAATTAAAAGCTCCTTCACATAAAACAGCTTGCACTGCGCTAAAATCACGGCCTTAACTCTTAAGCCAAAAGCATATGGCCAAGGGCTTTGTGACGTACTGCGTGGGAAAGCTTGCGTACATTGATGTTCTTTTCCCGCAAAATATTCGACAACATGTTACTTTATTTTGATTATTAATTAAAGTGAAGATTAGTTTGTTCTTTTGCCGAAAGTGAGTCAAGTGAGCGGTCAAAATGACCGGCAAGGTAAGAATTTGACCGGACAACTCCGCATTCTGGCCGGACATTGTCCGTTGACCGGCCGTTATTTTGCGCTCTGGAATATGTCAATTATAACTTTAATAATAGTATATATGACAAAAAATTCTCAATTCTGTTAGGCCAAGAGCAGTGCATTTTTTTTTCGAAATACAGAGCCAGAAAATGAAATACATGCAGTGCAAACAAAGAAATACAGTGCAAATGTCTTAATTCTTTATTTTTCAAATTCCTTAATTTTGCCCGCGAGGAAGACTAATTATCGTACACAGTGAAGCCCCTTTTGAGTTCTGGGGAAGCCTTTTTCCTTGAAAAGTTTCCATCAAAAGTTTCCTGACAAATTTAATTTTTCGTGTGAACAAAATGTTGTTAAACAAGTTTTCTCATGACAAGTTTCCCTTGACAAGTTTCGTTGCTCGTTTTCACGGAATTTTTATTTAACATTTATTTCACGCCAAGGCTGTATTTATTTTTGGAAAAGGATTTCTTGTACATTTGTCAGGTTTTCCTTGCCGGACCGTACAAACGAACAACTTTTCCTTGTCCAAAAGCTTGCATGAACAGCTTTTGAACAATTAAGGCTCCTTGATGAGAAAAAAATATCATTTTTTTGCTATAAACACCCGTGCAAATAAAATTCGTCAAGGTAAACTTGCTCGTCTGTACGGGACATAGGATTTGCACATTTTGATGCGCAGTTGACACTAGAAATTGGCTTGAAAATCATACTTTTCAGAAGTGGAGGTAATTCCAACGCCTGGCCATACCAACAGTGACGTAAGCGTGATTGTAAAGAACACGCGTTATGGAGTGGTAGCTATCACGGGAGATTTATTTGAAAAAGAAGAGGACCTCGAGCGAGATGATTTGTGGAAGCAGTTTAGTGAAAACCCGAAGAAGCAGATGTCGAACCGTGAAATGATCCTTGGCAAAGCAGATTTTATTGTGCCTGGTCATGGGAAAATATTTCGAAATACCAGGAAATGAATTGATTTTATTGCACTGTAAATACAATAGTTATAATTTATAATATATATTTTATAATAATTGTAATTTATATATAATATTATTATTATGTACTTGCAGGGGCGTAGGAAGCTTAGAAAAGTTGGGGGGGCGGCAGGCTTTGAAGGGCACTTTAAAAAAAAGGGCATCTCAAAATTTTGGCGACCCCCCCCCCGTCGCCAAAAAAATTTCGGTCAGTGTACCATTTTAGGGGCCAAAAAATTTTCCGGACATAACATATTTCTTCTTAAATATAAAAAAAATTTCCGGACAAACCAATATATGATATTTTTCTCTGAAACTAAACATTTTTCGGGAAAAAATATAGATTGAAGTTTTCAAAAGTTTGGTTTGGACAAAAAATGCAAATTTAATGAAAATTTTTCAGGCACAAAAAGGGCACTTTGCTCCTGGAAAAAGGGCACTTGCCAAAACTTGGGGGGGGCATGGCCCCCCTGGCCTCCCCGGTTCCTACGCCCCTGCGTACTTGCCAGAAATTAGCAGGGTGGGGGAGGAGAGGTGGAAAACAAGGGAGGCGTACGGAGCTGATGCTTTTTGGGGGAGGGAGGATGTTGAAAGTCTGCCCGAATTTTTATGGCGGATTTTTAATTCCTAGCATTTGCCCGAAATTCCAAAACTTTGCAAACTTTTGAGGGGGTACAGTTTCCCGCCCTGTCTCGTACGCCTATGAAAATAGGGTCGTAAGTTTTAGAGTCCTTGAAAAGGCAGGGTCCTAAAACATACAGGCAGGGGGAAGAGTCTCAAAGAATTACGTCAATCTCATCATTAGGACAAGAGTATATTAAGAAACAATTTTTTTCAATGCTGCGTATTTACGATGAAAAGTGTTCAAAACATGAAATCGTTTTGGCGTTCCGTTCAAAATGACTTTGTTTTAGCTTTATTTTGTAGCCGGTTTACACAGTTTTAAATGTATCTAGCGGTTAAGAAACACAAAATAATAGTTAAATATTGTCAATGTAAATACAATTATTATGATGCTGTAAAATTGACGTCATATTTTTACAGCAATATAAGCAAAACTTAATGAACTTCAGACATAATTTGCCGAACGTACATTTTGCCGAACGGATCGACAGTTTGCCGAAAGGACATCTTGCCGAAAATAGAGATATCTTCTAAACTTTAAAGGTTCGCAACATACGGTCAAAGTTTCTGTCATTAAAGTCATTGTCGATTGACAGAAACTTTCTTACAGACATATTCTTTCACATTTTTGACAAGTTCACCGAAATTTCGCGATATAAAGAATAACATCATGCAATATCATTCATGACTGTGAATGCGATTTCCCTGAGAACTGTGAATATATTTCATAATTCTCGAAGTGAAATTCGCTTACGTCGTTGTCTTCATATACGCTTGTTTGTTTACGACCTTATGTCAAAACACGTTCCTAACAAATGAGTGCTCCGCTGCACAAATTAAACAAGCTACTAATAGTCAATATGGTTATGCACTGCTGACGACCATTATGTACTGCTAATGACCATATAATGATTATTTTACACAATGGTTGAGAATTACACAGTTGGGAAATAGTCACAGTGCCAAACATTTTGACGAAATAACATCTCTATAAGTTGACCTTTCGGCAAACTGTCCGTTCGGCAAAATGTCCGTTCGGCAAAACGTCCGTTCGGCAAAACGTCCGTTCGGCAAAATGTCTGTCGGTAAAATGTCCGTTCGGCAAAATGTCTTTCGCCAAAATATCTTTCGGCAACGTGTCTTTCGGCAAAATGTTTGGGTACCGGTGTATACCATTTAGAACATCCTCATTTTAGCATAATTTTACAATGAACATACTCTTTCTTTCACAGTTCAGCCCTTTGAATGATGGTTTTTAAGGCTCATTTCAGTCCTTTTAATTAAAAAAAAAACTAACTAGGAAAATCAATTATGCATAATTTAAGATCAGTAAACTCAATATTTTTTTACAGTAAAAATGCTTTAAAATATCAGAAACACTAAGTTTGCTAATCTTAAATTATGCTTAATTGATTATTTATGGAAGGGGGGGGGGGGATTTTTTCTTTCCTAAATTTTTAAAAACTGAAAGCTCCCCCTTCAAAGAGTAGAAATTTAATGATGACCCCCCTCTACACATTAGAATATTTTTCTTTGACCCCCCACCCCATTTTCATTTTTACTCGACAAATAGGGATACCCAGGCGTTATAATGTTATTTAATTATTAATTAAATAAGAATATGGAGCTGACAAGATATTAACGTCGACCAAAAATATATATTAGCAGAAAATTATAAATAAAAGAGGGGTATTTTCATATCTAACTCTAAAATCAGGTTTTCATTTGATCTGGGCGATTGTAACCATGTTTAACGGCAGAGAATTAATATTAGTGTTTGGAGACAGGTGCCGTTTGTGATCCAAGGCTGTAACTAGATTTGGTGGCACAAAGTATCGTCATAGCAGCTGCATAGCAATGAGAGTAACAATCAGTAATATTAGCAGCAAAAGGAGATAGCCATGACAATTCTGGAAATTCTGCCAAGGCATACCTCCGGCACCAGTCACACTGACAAGTCAGTGGAAACAAAATATAATGTATAGTTGTCTATACATCCTATTTTATGTGAGATTAAAAATTATATAAAATAAAGTGACCTACTACCAGATAAAATCCTCTAGAATAAACATGGGTGGGTGGGGTGCGTAGGGGAAAGGTATCTAAGCGCTAAACTTGCTGCAGCTAGGCAAAGCATACAATGGCAGTATGAATACCCAGACCCAAGCACTGATCACAAGGCGCGAAACAACCCCCTTTAATCGATATGACGTCACAGACTCTCATCAGTGGATGTGGCCTGCATAGTACATTCGCCGTTAACCTTGCTTAAATGTATTTAACCACATCAAGATAGCTGATGTATGATGTAATAATACATTGTCAATTTATCTCTCCAATCAGTAAAGACTGATTTGCATACAGCACACAGAAGACAAGATAAATCCAGACTATTTCACACCAGTGACCATGATTTAGCCGCAATTACAACCAAATGGATACCATGCTTATTAATTAAGAAAGTTCCCGCAAATTTAATTGCAACCCCCCCCCCGCCTCTCCTCATTTTCTTGAAAAATTTAATAGCCCCTCTTTCTAGTCATTTATTTATACATATGCTCCCCCCCCCATTTTTTCCATCCCACCTTCCATAAATAATGACCGGTCCCTAATAAGTTTTTTCAATTAAAAGGGCTGAAATGCGGCTTAAAACCATCATTCAAAAGGCTGAACTCAGTGAACTGTACCTTTAAATTTGTTTTGCCGCTTGAGAAACGTATACAAAATTTAATTAAATATTGGAATATATAGTCATAAGCAGATGGGAAAGTATGTTCATTAGTTTTGAGCGAGTGTTACGTCGTAACATACAAGACATTCTCGTCTTAATTATCAAGCAAATTAATTATCAAACAAAATTACAATCACAAGAGACATTACGTAATTTTGATGTGTACAGTATGGGGTTCTAGCTAAATAGTAAGTAAATAATATGTCAAGGTAGGAAAGCATTCACAGAAGCTGAAATAGTTCGTCACAGCTTACTTCAAGTCCCTTACTATTTAAGACCGTGGGCGCGTGACGCGTGACGTGTTTTTCGTTATTTTGAAAAGATGGCGGGTGTCAGTGTCGGGTATTTTGAAAGAAACGGAAGGTATTAGCTGTAAAGTTTGGATTCCTGTTTACAAAATGGACGTTGTTGTAAGTATTCGTTTCATTTATTATTTCAATGTTGTAGAATTTTGTAATACCAGACTAGTTTGGAATAAAATACAAATAAAAGCCGAAGAGTGAAGGCAGAAATATAAAATATCGTACAATTAAAGTACGACTACGTGATGTCTCGAAGTTGTTCGACGGTCATCAGTTACTTTTTTGTGTGTGGCAATATTTTTAAAATTCAGATATTCTTCCAAACATCAATTCATGCCTATATTTATATCCACTATAAAGAAAGGACCCAATAAATAACCAGGAAAATGAAGATTTGCGACAAAGTTCACCTGACGATTCTGATGAAACAAATTATTTTAGCGACCTATTGCCACAACATCTTGCGTCAAATCCTGAATCACTTTAATTAACCATCTTCTGGAATAAGTTGTTATAATCAACCCTTAGAAATCAGTGACAACGATCTACGAAAAACTGTAAGATCATTGAACAACAAACAACGTTATGCATGTGACGTTATTCTTTCTTGGTGTAGAAATAAAATGGCAAACCTCTATAAACCTTCTCAAGTAGATCCGATACATGTTTTTGTTACTGGAGGTGGAAGTGCATGCAGGGGAAAATTGCTGAAATAAAAATCCAGTTTAAGACTGGTAGGAGAGAGTGGACGGGGGATTCTGGTAGATTCTCAAAGAGGCTGACGTGAAGATTCTTCCGCATTTCTATTCAAACAAGGTATGTTTAGTAATTTGTAAAATGAAGCTAGGTGCAACATGTACATTGACTATACTTAGTATAGTACACTACAGCTCAAATGTGCTGTAAGCTAAAATACATAACTCAAAATGTTTTCTTTTAGGACAGAAAGTTTGAAATAAGACAGTTCGGTAAATTATCACCAATTATGTTAAGGTATGTCCCAAAGTAGCTATGATTTATACTACGTCTTCCTATGATTAAGTATAATGAGTAAAAGAGACAATGCGGCCCACTTACTCTGTCTAATGGCAGACGATTTTACTTGTCAAGGGGAGAGCGCTGTCACTAAATGGGTTAACATTAAATCGTCATCTAGTCCACATGCATATATATAGTAAGGCATGCATGCAAGGCGCAAACAGACCGTTTTATCTATACGCTGTATGCTTATCGATGAGTTTATTCTAGCTTTTGCGGAAAATCCAATTAAATATGTTTAAATATTGACACACTGTATAGTTAAGTCTCAGTTAATTAAGTATTTATATTCAACTAAGACCTGGAACATTATTTTTCTTATATAATTCTTCATTTCTTTATTTTGTAAAAAGATGTTCAACACATCACTTTATACAACGAAATATGTTCGACTATTAATTGAAATGATGTATATATGTTTACAATGGAATGCTGATGCTCAATATTTCAAATTTATTTCATCACTGCAACTTTTCATTGTGGTGTCTCCACTATCCCAATCACGGACCAGAATTAACGTTATAAATTGTTCGTGAATTTGTACGCTATTCAGTTAATATTACTATTTGAAGTGGATTTTTGGCAATTTCACAAGTTCCTTGAAATACGACTGTTAATTTTTCGAGGACAAGACTAACGTATACCGGGTGGCCCAAAAAAAAGTACTCCTGTTTGATTCGTAATAACTTCTAAACAAGTAAAGTTTTTAAAGAGAAATAACTTGCATTAAATAGAGGAAGGACTAACTTAGATTTTGATATATTACAGTTGTATTTAACTTAAAAATTCACGGATATATTAATGTTAAAAATGGGGAGCATATTTTGGAATGTGTCTAAAATTGGCGAAAATCGGCATATCAAATATTAACTCCAGCGTTTGTTTGCTTAATGACATATTAGGCTAACTTGTATTTCAGCGAATTATCGTTAAGGTTTGTAAGGGATATGGCGTAGATTTAGACATCTTACATGTAAGTCTTAGCTCATTGTTTCCTGAAATATGAACCTTAAATTTTTCGTATTCTTAAATAGCCTAATTTTTTTATGTTTTTAATGGGTTCAAACAGACTGAGTAGATTATTTCTCGGTTAAAGCAGGATGAATATTCTTTATTGAAGGAAATAATATTGCTTTTTGCAAATACACATCACCGTATCAACGCTACTATTTTGTTACGTTTTGTTCCAAAAATGTTGCATGTCTCTGGGGAGTTGCTTAATTGTTATGTCTTATGGTTTGATTGTGTTTCATATAATTCTCAGTTTACTCCATGAACTTGCCAAGATTAAGAAACGGCAAAAGAGTTTGGGTGTTCTTAACAAGATTTCAGAACGTTGCAGAAGTTAGAAGAGCTTCACAATTCCGTTGTGACAGCATGCCTTAATTCAGAACTACGAACGATCCAATGACGATCCTTCGCGATGCAGTGGTCTCATGAAATAAGGAAACGTATTCGTGCTAGGAACACACGCGAATTTCCGACGAATGAATCTTGCTTGTATTTTGTAGATATAATAATACTTTGTTTCATAATAAACAATTTGTCAAGTGTCATTTATTTACTGGTAATAGTGCATGTTTCAGTCGGGCAAATCTTGATTAATATTTGATAAGCCGATTTTTGCATATTTCAGACACATCCAGAAATATCCTCCCGAATTTAAAGATTAATATCTCCGTGAATTTTTAAGTGAAATACAACTGTAATATATCAAAGTCTAAGTTAGTCCTTCCTCTATTTGATGCAAGTTATTTCTCTTTAAAAGCTATACTTGTTTAGATGTTATTACGAATCAAACAGGAGTACTTTTTTTTGGGCCACCCGGTATTGATTATCCTTCATTATTGGCATACCTTTACAACGAACATCGCCATTCCTGGTAAATCAATGAAATTGATTTATTATTATAAAGGCTTACAGAAATGGTTCCATTAAAGAACTTGCTAAATTTCGTTCGTTCATGCAGATACTAGCCCGCGTGCAGGCCCACTGAGGGAAGAATAGTGGGCCTGCAATGTACACCCGGTATTTTGTACTTTCCCATGCACGAACGCATCATTCTGATTGGCTGTTTGCTGTTTGATTCTATAATAATATTAGTGACTCATCACAAAGGCTCTCGATAAGCTTTTAAATTGGATCCGATCACTTTTTTCGATAAAAAATTGAACAAGAGCAAACTGTTTATTGTTTACTTGAAGGAAGAGATGTTTTTGTCGATATTCCAATGGGGATTGCTTGTCGTGAAGTGTTGGAATAGCAACATTTACAACTGGGGTAAACTATTATAGTAACCTTTACTTGAGTTTCATTAATTTCAAACAGATTTGATACATTTATATGTTCCCCAAGAAAATTATCTTTTGATTGATATTGACTCTGTTCTTGCACTGAATAAAACAGCGCTTTTCGTGATGAAGATTTACTCTGAGAGGCAGTTGCATGTAAGCCTATTCGAAACACTTTGCGATATGCGAGGTTTCTCTGAGAGAGCGAAGTAGAAGACGGTAATTGCCGTTTGAAACGATCTGGACTCTGAACGCTCTCTTCTTTTGACGCGTTCTTTACCTAATTAAATAACTGAAATAAATTTACTTATATTTGAGACAATTTACTTATAACAATGACGATAGGAGCACAAATTAATGCTAATGTATTCGCACGACGTTCCTCACGATTTGAAGTTTGAGACAAGTTTCCTGTTGAAATTCGTCCTAATAATTGCCTGTTCCGAATTTAATTGAAGATGAGCATTTGCAATATTGACAATTATTTGAAGCTGGCCAGTTTGCTTGCTTTTTCGGAGCATAGGCGTCGAGAAATTGATAAGTGGGGGGGGGGCACCGTATTCATATATTCTTGTTCACAGACCTTAAAAACAATCGATTTCAAAAGAAATTAATAATGCAGAACACGAATATATGAATATGGTCCCCCCCCCACTTATCGATCTTTCGACGCCTATATTTCGGAGTTAAACGCAATCCTTTACACATTGTTCCTATTCTGAACACGCAGAGAAAACCCCGCAACATTTTAATGCGAGCTTGTTTACTATCTGGGTTGCTGTCATTGGTTCTTTTTTGACAATTGACGCGCGAATGGGGCTTGTTATGACAAGGGGCGTTTCAGAAAACACTCGGTTTTACTTGCAGGCCCACTATTCTTTCCTCAGTGCCAGTGGGCCTGCATGCGGGCTATGCAGATGCAAGATTTGTTCCGTAATATATAATCATAATTCATACTCAAACTGAATATTTAAACCTCAAATATTAATTCCTAGTGATTGTTTCAGAATTTTGTTCCAATGCGATGTGTATACTGTAGAAAAATCTGCAAAACTTTTATTGCTTAATGCTACTTGGATGCGTATATGTAAGTATTGCTAACTGAACTGTCAGCTCGTTCTGTACGATTCCTCCTCAATAAAGTCTCACTCTATATATTACATCATATACAGTAATGTCATGCGTATTTGTTTAGTCCCAGCGAGTTAATGCTCTATGGAGCGTCTTGTTAAAATGAAGTTTAGAGTTCTGGGAGAATTACATACCTACTGTATGTAAAACCCAATTTAGCCTTTTTATTTTATGATATTTAACTGTACCTTACATTCTTTGATCAGTCATTATTCGTATGCGACGTAAATTCCGGACATCAATAAAACTGAAATAACTCAGAGACAAAGTGTGCAAACTAAAATCTTCAAAATAAGTTATTGTATTATTTCAGGAGTTCTTAAGAATCAGATAATAAAAAGAATTGAGGTTAGGTACACTTTAACTTAACCAAAATAATCGGCTATATTTAATAAAGACTAACAAAGCCATTTAACCAGAGCGTCCTTAGAGATATTGCTGAAAGGTCTTTTACATTAGGCGCGATTCGTTTCATCCAACGGAATATCTTTTCCATGCCCTTTTGACATCTTCTGTTGATCTTCGACAGATGTTTCTAAGAGATTTGCATCAGGCTCAGAGAACAAATCTGCTTCCCCGTGGAATATCTTGTCCCATAAGAAAGACAGCAAGCTTACATGGAAGGCCAATCTGAAGCCAATTACTATCACCATTACGCCTCGGAGTTGCACAGATTTGTCAGGGAAGTTGTTCTCAATAAGTGGCGCCACTTCGAGTGCTACGTCGAGCATGATTGAGGCAAGCTTGCAAGCTACTTCGACAAAATTCAGCAAAAGGGAAAGCCAATAAATGATGAAATTGGAATTTTGAATCATGCACTTCTTCAACCTAAATCGTGAACAGCAGAAATACGTGATGGAGATTCTCCCAACGTTTTTAGGGATCCATGGAATAAGGCATAATGAGGAGATAGGAACACAGGAACAATGTCAAAATTATAGAGAAAAAGGGAACATGCCAAGCTCCACTCTTGCAGGGACCGCGCAACGATTTTACGATTGGAGGGGCTGGTGTTGAGATGAAGTGGTGCATGTCCCCAGAAAATTTTGAAAATTACAAGTTAGCTATTTTCCACAATGATTTTGTTTAAAGTAACCATGTGTATATTGCCTGATGCAAGGCAGATATATTTCTGTGGAACACATGTCTAACTGAAAAATTAGTGAAGTTTCTTGCCGATGATTATCGTATTGTAAAAGAACAATTACCCAAATATGCAACGGTCAAGTCGAGGGCCACTCTGCTTTGAAAATCATGCAGGCACGGTTAAAATGTATTCGAGACAGACTTGTCCCAGCTTGCTTGAAAGAAGCATAAGCCAACAGGATCGAGTTGAAAATTTTCCAGAAACGTCGCGGTTTTAAACGATCTGCTTGCTAAACACCTTGTGTTATATGTTCTATGTGTCTTCTCAAAATCACAGCGAGTTGTTTGGTTCAGTAAACTACGTAAAAAAAACCAAAACGTTCTCTCTTCCCAATTTCCCAAACCAAGCACGAAAGGGCATATGCGTTTAGTATCATGACAAGTATTGGGAGTTGGTGGGTTTGAAGCCCCCGAGCCCTCCCACTTCTTCCGTGGTCCGTGAACAAGGGATCAACCAGGTTTCTAACTTTCAACAAATTTTAATGAAATTTTCAACTTTAACTCACCATGCAATAGTGTAACTTTGAACACCTGTCTTCAGCCAATGTACTCGAGGGAGATAATTGAAACAGCAGACAATGAGGAACTTTTCAGGCAGCCAC
Source organism: Paramuricea clavata (assembly GCA_902702795.2). Taxonomy (NCBI): domain Eukaryota; kingdom Metazoa; phylum Cnidaria; class Anthozoa; order Malacalcyonacea; family Plexauridae; genus Paramuricea; species Paramuricea clavata. The sequence continues at coordinate 6,954 of CACRXK020001239.1, read as the reverse complement.
AGCAGAACCAATATTGATGTTAGCACGCGTATCGCATCTGTGGGATTTCAATATAAACATTGATTTTAAGGCCAGTAGATGTTCATAGACCGCCCATCGAAGGGAATATGGCTGTGAAATTCATTACAATAACAATAAAAATATAACTCAATTTCTATGTTAGTCTACGTTTATTCATAAATATGGTCCTTCACTGTCACGTGCGTATTGTATGCTTGCAACTTTGCCCAACTAACCAATAGCAATATGTTTGTGTGATGTTACTCTGAGTGTATATCCACACCGGGCAGGCTTGAAAAATATTCCTGGCCACGGCGGGATTCGAACCTACGACCTTTGGAATACTAGCCCAATGCTCTTCCAACTGAGCTACGCGGTCAGGACGGTTCGAGTATGCGATATTTCGGAACTGAGTCTAGTTCCTTCGATATCAGTGTAATCTAATAATCATGCCGTGGCCAGGCATATTTTTCAAGCCTGCCCGGTGTTGATATACACTCAGAGTAACATCACACAAACATCTCACTCACCAGAGTACATTACACCAACACAGCAGATTTCATGATTATTAGATTACACTGATATCGAAGGAACTAGACTCAGTTCCGAAATATCGCATACTCGAACCGTCCTGACCGCGTAGCTCAGTTGGAAGAGCATTGGGCTAGTATTCCAAAGGTCGTAGGTTCGAATCCCGCCGTGGCCAGGAATATTTTTCAAGCCTGCCCGGTGTGGATATACACTCAGAGTAATATCACACAAACATCTTATTCACCTGAGTACATTACACCAACACAGCAGATTTCAATAGCAATATATTAGGAAAGTTACCTGTCCGTGACTCGAACAATAGGGTAAATTGGAAATTTCTATTGGTAGATTTGGCAAAAATACAATGCGCGCGTGATGGTGAAAGACCAGATTTATGAATAAACGTTGGCTAACATAGATAATGGTTGTATTGTTATTCTAGTGTGTTTCACAGCCATCTTCCCTTTGATAGGCTATGGTTCATATGAGCGCAGCTTAGCGGCCAGCTAACTGGAAACTTACTTCAGTGAGATTTGCACTGATGCCCTTTTTTAACGCATATAAAAGTTCATTTGTGTTCATATGAGAACTCAGCCAGGTTATTTAAACCATCATTTAAGACACAGCGAATCTATATTTAATCACAAACCAAGTCAAAACATTTAAAACGAGATACAAAATTTACTTTACCAGAAATGAAAATATAATGTGGATGCTTTATACTTAGGACACCCGAAATTAACCTTATACTATTTTATTTTATTTAATTATTTGATATGAATGAAATTAAATTTCATCCACAAATTGCCGAGGGAAAATAAATTTGGACATGGAAGTTGAAGACGATATTACCATGAAACAAAACATTATCTCGATCTGTTGAGAAATACACAATCAACTAACTGAAAACGATACCTGTGTTTTTTGTTGTGTCAATTCGAATTGCGTAATATATCACGGTCATCACGAGTAAAAACATGAGCGAACCAAACGATCCCTTTTTGTAGATCATTTTCGCTTTGGCAAGCTGGTAGTTTAACTTCTTGTGATTACAGAATACGATAAGAATAAAAATAAATGAAGATATCAAGGACATCAAGAGCCAAGCGAACACCCAATGTTCCGGGTTGGACGTGAAAAATTTCTGACTGCAATTCACTACTGAAGCATGTTCGAAGACGATGCACTGTGTGTCGTAGATGGAGAAAAATAAGATTGATATAAACAGCGGAATCGACAAGGAAAAAAAGAACACCTATATAACGAAAATAACTTGTGTTGAGTAATAATTTGAGAAAGAAAAGATAATAAGTCTGCAGTGCTTATTATATGGCAAGGTGATCCGTCTGCAAAATGCAGCATTTTGATTGGTTCCTGAGCAGTCAGTAACCTGCAGTTCGAACCGCTCAGTGATCTCATGTTTTTTTAAAAGGAATGTACAAAATCGCTCATTGATCTCATTGTATATGGACCGCTAAGATGGACCGCTCGGGAAGAAAAACTTAAATAACTCTTTTTCAATATTGAAAAGGACTGTGAATGCGTGAAAATGTGATCTTTATTGGTAAGTTTTAATAGCGATAACTTAGTATTCTTGCTTCTACTCTAGTTTGTGTTAAAACGTTGTTTACATGTATAAAGATACTTTTTATAAGAAATTAAATGCTGACAGAATGATCAACTCAGTCAATAAGATATATGTCTTAGACCTCATTCACACTGTAGATAATAAATTCCGATGGCGCTTAAACGACCTGATCCTTCTCAAAATTGCATGTTGTGCGCATGTTCACATCACATTATAACCAACATTCAAAATGCTTTGATGTATTATGGAAAATTTTATGCGGAATTAAAACATTAACATGTGAAAATGCCAATTTCGTATGTGAAATTTAGAATTTTCACATATGGAAATTAAAGGTTTCGTATATTATGTGAATAATATTTTTAATGTAGAATTTGAACAATTCACATGTGAAAAAGTATTTTCAGTCGTGGAATTTTGCGGGAAAATTTCGTTTAACGCCGAATAGACGTAGTTATACAGGTTGACCTTAATTGTCAGCAAATATTCATGCTGGTATCAGCAATGCTTCCGCATGTTATGACAACGGGCCCTATAACGAATATAATCTCGGTTCATCAAATTGTCGTGCATGAGGTAATTGCAAATGAGATCAACTGCCAGGGACGCCGGAACTGGGGCGTGGGCAGGAGGGGCAGCTGCCCCTCTTGCCTTTTGCTAGGGAGGGGCAAGGGGAGCAGAAGTGCCCTTTTAGTTGTAAAATACTACCTGATAAATCACATTTCCAGTGATGCTTTTTCGGGCAAAATCATGAGATTCAGGTAATTTATAGCCCCAGAGAAAGTTAATTTACAAAAATAAGTGTGAATTTGGAAAAGAGTGAGGTTAATTTACAAAAATTTTAGAAAAAAAATTTTGGATAAATGGAGAAAATTGCTGATGTCGGGAAAAATTTTTTACATCACGAAAAATTTTGGTATGTCCGGAAAAAATTTTTGACCCCTAAAATGGTACACTGACCGAATTTTTTTTGGCGACGGGGGGAGGGGAGAGGTGGGGAGGTCGCCGAAAAAAATTTCATGTAAAAAAAAAATTTCAAGTAAAGTTCGAACTTTTGATCTATAGAGGTGTCCTTCAGTGTGCGTCTGACCCCATTGCCTTTTTATCGTTTCGGCGGCCCTGTCAACTGCAATTTTTGAGATCATTGAGGATGACCACCCACGGGGACGATAAAATATGGCCATGGGCCTGCGATTATTAATGAACTTTAGATTTTGCTAATGCTTTTCTTTCCTTTCTCCGGGTGTAAATATAGCCGTGCGGAATTAGGACCCCTGGTTTTTGCCGCCCCGGACAGACCATATACTGTCAGAGGTGTAGCCCGGTTTTTTGATGAGGGCGTGGGGAGGGGGGGGGGCAGCAAAACCCCAGGGGGGGCCAACAAATTTTTCGTAGCACAACATTTTAAGTCTCCTCCCCCCTTTGACAACTAATTTGGTAAAAAAAAATTACGGACAATAACATTACAATTGCTTTCGTAGCAATTTTCCCCATTTCCGTTTCACTTTTTCCGATGCTTTACCACGAAGATTCCGACAACATTGAGCCCGCCGAGCTCGTGTTAAAAATTCACTGGAAAAAAAGATTGGTTTAAACTTCATCTAACCCTCATTTAATACATATTGAAATAATTAGGGTTAGAAAAGGTATGTATTTCAAGCTGTGTGCCGCAAATAAGCGAACAAGCCTGGTTGACTGCAATTTTATCACGACACAGAACATATGCACAGACACAGTCGACATGTACATTACAAACTGGTCTTTTAGGTTTCACACCGATGCGCAGCAAAGCATATATTCTACAGAATGTTTGCATTATAATATTGACAGCATGAAGCTATATAATCAAAGATTCCCTTTTTTATACAATACATTTTTCCAGGGGGGCCAAAATTTTGCCGGGGGGGGGACCGGGTCCCCCCGCCCCAGCCCTGGCTACGCCTCTGTATACTGTATGACCGCGTATATTATATTAAATGCTGTAGATTTTACGTTGTTCAATCTTTGCTTTGAACATAAAAGTATACCGGCCTTGAAGCAAATTCATCTACCGGGTGTCCCAAAAAAAAGTACTCCGGTTTGATTTATAATAACTTCTAAACAAGTAAAGCTATCAAACCGAAATAACTTGTATTAAATAGAGGAAGGACTAACTTAGATTTTGATATATTACAGTTGTATTTTACTTAAAAATTCACGGAGATATTAAAATTAATGTTCAAAATCGGGAGCATATTTTGGGATGTGTCTAAAATTAGCGAAAATCGGCATATCAAATATTAACTTCAGCGTTTGTTTGCTTGATGACATATCAGGCTAACTTGTATTTCAGCGAATTGTCGTTAGGGTTTGTAAGGGATATGGCGTAGATTTGGACTTCTTACATGTAAGCTAAGTCTTAGCTCATTGTTTCCTGAAATATGAACGTACGAAATTATGCAAGTATTTAATAGGTCTTTACAAACTTTACAAATTTATAAGATACA
>CACRXK020001238.1:0-57741 GCA_902702795.2 Paramuricea clavata | reverse complement strand
CCTGAACTTCGCTCTCATCACTCTCAGGTTCTTCGGCATTTTCTTCAATCATTGCACGTATTTTGATCTTTAGATCCTCGCTCTTAGACCCATTAAAAGTGAGAGATTTATTAGCCGTATACCATCGAATTACGAGGGAAGGACTTTCATATTGTTTATATCCGCCCCGAGATTGCCATTTCGATTCTGTGCTGAGAAGGTCGTCCACGAATTCTTTTAGCGAAGCTAAGTTGCCAACCCATTTAATCGAGCCTCTTGTTGTCACGAATAAGGACTTCTTGAAGTTCAAGAACGTCTGGCTTTCTGCATTTAGGTCGTTTTTATCAGAGCGATGTTCAGCATGTCCTTCCATGTCGACGGTCTGGCTGGTAACATTATTTTCATTTATTGAAGTAAAATTATTTTCAGGCAGGTTGCGTACAGTATATTTTGAAAATGGTATAATATCCCAAGTTCGATTTTTAAAGATAATTAAAATTTCAGACCTTGTCCCCCAACCCCCCAAATTCTTCCTTTCATAAACGGTCTTTGCCATCCCTGACCAAATTACATCTTAGGATTGGATATTTATAAATATAATTAATACAAAATGTATTTTTTTGCGAAGATAATCAATGAGATTTACATTAGCTCAGTGGTTAAGGCATGCGTATGTGGTGTGCCATCTTTTGGGTTCAAGTCTTGGTGTTCCTTTTACAAAATTTTATAATATTTTCATTTTTTTCTTTCTAGTTTAAACATTTGGGGTTGGGTTGGGATTAGGGTTAAGTTTATATTTTAGCCAATAATCCGCTTTCCCGCCGAGAATATCGCATGTCGAGATGGTAAAGACAGTAAGGCGTGGATGGATGGATGGATAGCAAGGACTGTTTATGTTCTGAAAGGGAAAATTGCCGTCGCATTGCCGTCGCATTAAATTTTAATAAGTTTCATGCACATTTAAAATTAATACGTTAAAAAGTTATAACCTTTTAAAGTTGACTGGGGCACTTTATGGCCCCCCCCCTCCCTGTCTGCAATACGATTGTCGTAATATAATGTGCGTCCTGCAAATGTATATGAGGTATAATGTCAGGGACAAATTATTTATTTCAGCCATGTTTGAAAGCCGGGTTTTTTTCGAAGGGGGGGGGGCTAATTGCAAAAGACCGAAAGTTATCATATTTTCCACTTCAAAAATTGGTGAGGATTTGTTACAATCTTGAAAATAAATTTCGTAACTCCTCCACACTTTTCGTACATTTAAGGCGTATGTAGAGTGGTGAATGTAAAATATTATAGACTACCGTGCATTAATATCCTACTTGGAAATTAATTTAATTTGGCCGGCCTTTCCTGTTAATTTACTAAATGGTACAGGATATTCTTATTTTTGCCTTCTTAAATTTAGCACATGTTATAGCACAAACCAACCTCGCCTTCCCCAAGGGCGGCCCCAGCATTATTTCCTGTCAGGGCATTTTTGCATCCATGGCAAAAATGGTCATCGGATCAGCTGGTCACATGCAACCCAGAAATTCTGGGTATTTTCACATGATAATTTATAATAAATAAATGTTGTTATATAGTTAGTGTCAAAGTACGATTTTTCTGTTTGCCGATTGGTGGTCAAAACCGTATCACCCGCCGGTCCACAATTAATAAAATAATATGGAAATTCATCGCAGGGGCACCGGAAGGTCTGAAAACCGGGGGGGGCATAATATTGAAAAGGGCACTTGATCGCCGAAGGCGTGAGACCTCGCAGGGTGTCCAGAGTCATCCTCACCCGGGAAATTTTATATCTAGAGTCTCTGAGATGCCATTTCATTTACATTTCAGGCAGAGGTTTGACATATTTTTGAGAATTAATAAACGTCACAAAAAAATACAAAAAACAGTGAAAGTTTTAAGTATATTGGTTGAATATTTTGGTAGCCGATGAAGTCTCACAGTTTGCAGCCTAATATTTCTATACATTGTACACTAACTAGATCAGATTTTTTAATACTGGATTTTTAGTAGATTAATTATGAATAAATTGAGTATATTAGAACATGTGTAGGTCGCAAACATTGTGCAAGGCAAAACAAAAAGAGGCCAAACTATTGTTACAATAGCAAGCTAACGCAAATACAGTTCGTGCAAATATACTCGCACAATAATGTAGAGTAAACCAAATTGATATATATAATAAGATCAAGGAATATTAATAAACCGATAATAATAGATTGTAACACTGTATAAAAACCCGATAACTCTAATATGTAATCCTTGCTTCTTTGGCACTTTGCTTGCATATATGCCGATGTATATCCCAACGAAAAAAAACTGAGACAACTAACTATCACGGTTCAGTGCTTTTTAATTATTTATGGTAGAGGCGAAGAAGTTAAACAACTAAAAACTGAACTTAATGAGGTTGCGTATCTTGGATGGAAAATGGGGTTAGCCAGAGGCCCGTCCACCCGTCATTTGGACGGGTACTTGTGAACCTGGCAGTTGATGTTAAAACTCTAGTATTTTGTCCCTGGTAATTATAGTACAACCGTATAAGCTTAAATTTTGCTATACCGTCACATTAAACAGTCATACTGCACATTCCTGTACATACATATATCTTATCCACAAACAAACAAGCTACAATTTCCTTTGTATTTGAAATATATATAAGTATTTTAGGCGGATTTTAAGAATAATTTCGGCGGTATGTTAGTGAGGTAACCAAGCTGTTTGCTCTTTTGACTGCTAAGAATTACGTTTTTAGAAGATAAAGATTAAAGATCTAATTTCAAAATTATTCCAAGAGAAACATTTTTTTGGAGGGGGGGGGGGACGGCAGACCTGGTCGAGCATTTGTGGACGGATACATTGCTAGTCCTATGTCCCTAGCTGGAATGCTCATAAAAAAACATCTAGAACAAAGGAAGACTTATCGCGAATACATTATTGTAGTGCCAGAGCATGACTGCACTAATCGACTACAGAAATTTAGGTGTGTCAATAAACTAGAAAAATGTATAAGGTTTATATAACTAACAAGACGATCAACACGCGTAACCTGTGTAATGCGTAAATGAACCATGAAATGAACGTGGTCATAATATATACTTATACATATGATGGTAAGTCACCAATAATAACTTGTTAATGCCTTAATCCTTTTGTTGTCACAAAAAGGGGCAACTAGTTGCCCCCGCACTGTTAGGGCAGCGGGGGCCACTGCCCTCCGGTGCCCCTGATTCGTCGGTCTTTTCATCATATTTCAGTGTTTTATCGGTTAAAATTTACCGTTTTGTTGTTTAGGGTAAAGATCATTAGGAATTTATAGTCGATCCCACATTTGGATAACCATAGGATAACTATATCAGCCAACAGGAGACGAATTTAAATTTTATATATTAAAATAGAAAACATTTTCGCAATGCTCCGGCCAGCTGCAAAATTTTTAATTAAACAATATCATAATTAAAGAAGTTTGAACCATTCAAGGTATAAAGGTAAGGTAAAAAGACTAAAAATACTATTTGAAATGTCTACACCTAAATAAATAATTTACAAAATAAGCAAATTTGTAATTTGAATTTTTGTTTTAATAAAATAAATAATATCCATTAATAAACCTATTATTTATGGCGTACTTACATAATTATTACTCGATGTCGAATCATGAGCCTGCATATACAGTGGCTCCTATCCTTTATTTTAGAGGTTGGATTTTTTTGCTTATTCTGAACATGTGTTTGGTTTATATTGGCCCAGAGGAGTGAGAAGAGGACACGTTTAATTTATATATACGGCAAGGATACAGGCGTTGTGAAAACCCGGAATGCCGGAATATCACGGAATATGCCGGAATATCACGGAATATGGAGGAATATCACGGAATATCACAGAATATCACAACATTTTCCCGGAATATACTGGAACATCACAATATTTTCCAATGGTAGCCATGCGACTGTTTATAAACATGGACGTCTGACAATTACATATTTCAGTTATTACAAAAGTGATGGATCTTTCCCTTTTTGACGATAAGTAACAAGTAATAACTCTATACTGGAAGTTTTATATGTTGTTTATATCATTTTTACGAGTGTTCACCAAAAATTTTGAATGAATATGATTAATTTCTCCTGATCTTAGGATAAATATTAATGCCCAGCATAAAACACGTAAAAGAGCCATAACAAAAATATAGTTTAAAATATTTATTAGAAAGCTAATGTTTCGTCTTTAACTTAAGACATTTAAGGATTCTTTCTCATTTGTCCAGGAATTACTCAGTCTCAATCTTGATTCCAACAACGTTGTCATGGCAAGCTTTGATGTGACTTCCTTTTTTACCAACATTCCTCTAGATGAAACCATTGACATAATTTCAAACCGTTTATTCTCTAATGCTGTTCGCTTTCATGGTCTGACTCAATTGGAATTTAAGAAACTTCTTGGTCTTGCTGTGAAAAACTGCTCTTTTTTGTTTAATGGGTTTCTGTTTCAACAGATTGACGGCGTTACTATGGGGTCACCCTTATAGGTCCTTTATTCGCCAATATATTCCTGTCTTTTCATGAGTCTAACTGGTTAAATAACTGTCCTGTCAACTTTAAGCCATTATTGTACCGCCACTATGTTGATGACTGTTTCTTGATTTTCCAGTCTGCTGATCATATACCTCAATTTCTCTCTTATTTAAATCGCCAGCATCCTAATATTAATAAATTCACTAGTGAAGTTGAATCTAGTTCCACACTTCCGTTTCTTGATATCAGCATTTCTCGGAAGAATGGTGTTTTCGAAACTTCCGTCTATTGAAAGCCCACCTTCACAGGTCTGTTTACCAACTTCCATAGCTTTATTCCTTTTCAATATAAACGTAGCTTAGTTTCTTCTCTTATTCATTGTTTCTTTAGTCTTTGCTCCAATTATGAGAACTTTCACGCTCAGTTAGAAATATACTGCCAGATTCTTAATAAGAATTGTTATCCAACTCGTCTTTTTGATCGCTGTGTACGAACATTTTTAGAAAATGTGTCTCAACCCAAACCAGCTGTTCATTCTGCTCTTAAGAAAGTTCTATATTTCTCTCTTCCATATACTGGCTCTTACTCTCTTCAAATTCGCACCCAAATCTCCCGTCTCTGTTCCTTGGCCTTTCCCCATGCATCTTAATATTAGATTCGTTTTTCGTCCAACTTTACGTTTGTCTCAACTCTTCGCCTTTAAGGACAAAATTCCTAACGCTTTAAGATCTTGTGTTGTGTATTCTTTCACGTGTCGTTGCTGTTTTGCAACGTATTTGGGCCAAACGGTCCGTCACTTGCACACACGAGTTTCTGAACATTTGGGTGTTTCTCCTCTAACAGGCAGTAAAAGCAGCAATCCGACCATGTCTAGTATCCTTTCCCATCTTGATAGCACTGGTCACTCCGCCTCTCTTAATGATTTTAAGATTATTTCCTGTTGCTCTTCTCCAGACGAACTCCTCATTCGAGAAAGTCTTCTCATTAACAAACTCAAACCCTCTCTCAACTTACAGGGCAGCTTGGTCCCTTTACTTCTACTCTGATCCATTCCTCTTTTTACCTTTGTAATATAATATCTTGTAAATAGTTGTAGTTTATTCATATTTCTGTGTTTTCCGCTTTGTATGTCATTGCTCTGAAGATGTCTTAAGTTAAAGACGAAACGTTAGCTTTCTAATAAATATTTTAAACTATATTTTTGTTATGGCTCTTTTACGTGTTTTATGCTGGGCATTAATATTTATCCTAAGATTATGATTTCCGCCCGGTTCATCTATCGCAAGTAATTTCTCCTGAGTTAATACAGCGTCTTGAAAAATAAAAGGGCTGATGTCATAATTATTTTCGAACGTCTTAAAAACTGTGTTATACACAAAATTTAGTTAAAATTAAAATTATTTGTTAAGTTTAAGACAGGACTTCTTACCTGATATAAACAACTGGCTCAAATTAACTTGCCTTTATTTTAGAATTTGATTTTTGGATAAATGCTTGGTGGTATAAAATGGTCAATTTTAACTAAATTTTGTGTATAACACAGTTCGAAAATAATGCTGACGTCAGCACTTTTGTTTTTCAAGCCGCTGTAACTCGAGAGGAATTAATCATATTGATTCAAAATTTTTGGTGAACACTCGCAATAATTATATAAACAACATATAAAACTTACAGTATAGAGTTAGTGTTTGTTACCGTCAAAATAGGAAAGATCCATCACTTTTTGGCGTCGCCATATGCTGTCGACAAGAGGTTTAGAACGTTATATCATTATATAAAGTGAACGGTTCACTTCTCCTATGAACAGGCCCTTTGGTTAGGTTAAAGCCCGCGCATCTACAAAAGTTTTCGAACTGTTTATGCACCAGTCAATGTAAATCCCCCCCCAACCGGGGAGGGGTGGGGATTTTGACTTAGAGGGTTAGTAAAAGAGCGAAATTGTCCCCGCCCCCAGGGAAAGCGTAATTAATCAATGTCCCCACATGTCTCTCAACCCCGGGAAAATAGTTTTGTATATATTTCATAGATCAGCAATAGAAAATCAAATTATTTTATGTTATTGTATTTAAACTTTTCTTGTAAAGAAAACTAAAACAGCAACACAGGGTATATATGTTAACCACTGAATCCATTCCCCCGCTTTCTTCCCCGCATCGTCTACCGAAAGAGAAAATGTTGTCCAAGTCCCCCATCATCGGGGACATATTTACCATCAAAACTGACCACTTTCCCTGCTAAATCCCCGCCCCCCCTCCCCGGTTGGGGGGGGGCGGGGATTTACATTGACTGGTGCATTACGATAAATAGTTTTATCAATGCCGTCCGGCCTTGAGATTTCCGACGTTATTATAAAGAACTCCGCGAGTATTTGCAGTAAAAATACGAAAATATCACCAAAAAATTCTGCTTGAAAGATACTATATAAGTTCTTTGAATGTTTGCATGGCGATAAAATATAATTGTTTTTGTTTGTGGAAACACCACGTAAATTTATTACTGCAAAGCTTTCGATCTTCATCAGTGTTAATAATATGTGACTTGTTTCATTCACACGCTCTTTTTATATACAAGAGTGTCGTGATCTGTTGGCTCGCGTCATTTGAAATTTAATTAAACGACACATCAACCATGTCATTTCAAACTATGAGTGCTAGAAGACTTACGCCGGTTGAAGAAGATGTCTTGGCTCTTGGATTAAATTTCGCTGTGGTACCCTGTGTTCTTCCTAAAGAAGAATTCGTACAACGTTTGGAACCGAAGTTATACCACATGGCGAACGATGAAGCTAGTAACATCCGTGTCCAAATCACCGAGGTTCTACGACGTCCAACGCTTCCAGCTTCGAATTTAACCAAGAATAAGAAGGATGCATTGAAAAACTTAAGAGCAGATAAGTCAATACATATTTTAAAGGCTGATAAGGGTAATGCTACGGTTATTTTAGATCGTCTAGAATATGATAATAAAATCCTGGTTCTTTTAAACACTTCAACTTATAAAGAGCTTAAAAGAGACCCTACAGCTAACATTGAACGTAAAATATGTTCCAAACTATCTGGTTTTAAAAAGGCAGGTATTTTGTCTCAAACACTTCATAACTGTTTGAGACCTTCAGCTACTGTTTCTCCAAAATTTTATGGTTTACCTAAGATACATAAACCTAATGTCCCACTAAGACCTATTGTAGCGTCCATAGGTTCGCCAACGTATGCCCTGGCTAAATATCTCGCTGAGATATTGAAACCAATTGTTGGAAAAACAGATCATCATGTAGTAAATTCTAAAGAATTTGTAACAAAAATGGAACAAATTAGATTGGGTAAGAATGACATTCTGGTAAGTTTTGACGTAGTTAGCTTGTTCACTAATGTTCCAGTTGAAGAGGCTTGTAATATTGATGAGGCTTGTAATTATAGACTTCTTTCAGATATTACATTATCTCAAAGAACTAATATTTCTCCTGAGAATGTTCATGATTTGTTGAAACTATGTTTGACCACGACATGTTTTCAATGGCAGGAGAAATTCTATGAACAAACAAACGGTGCTCCAATGGGAAGTCCATTGTCGCCTGTTATGGCTAATTTGTTCATGGAGGAATTTGAAAAGAAGGCCTTACCTACTGCAAAGTTGAAACCAGGTTTCTGGTTCAGCTACATGGATGATACATTGAGTAGCTGGTCTCATGGACTAGATAATTTACAAAAGTTTCTAGACCACATTAATAGTTTGCATCCATCGATCAAGTTTACTTTTGAAGTACAGAAGGATGATAAAACTATACCGTTCTTAGATGTTCTTTTCACTATACATGATGATGGGTCGCTAGGACATAAGGTTTATAGGAAACCAACACATACAGACAGGTATCTGCATTATAATTCATTTCATCATCCTAGTATTAAAAACTCTGTGTGCAAGACACTCATCAACCGAGCGAAAACAATTTGTGAGGTAAGTAACATTGACGATGAATTAGAACATTTAAGAAATGTTCTAAAAATGAATGGTTACCCACGTCATTTCATAGATAATGCTATGAAAACACCACAAAGTATACAGCAGAAGATTGAATATCAGTCGTCTGTTTGTCTACCATACATTGGTCCGGCTTCACACAAAATCGAAAGAATTTTGAGGAATGAAGCAGGTATAAAGGTATACCATTCCAGCGAAAACAAATTGTTTCGAGCTCTTTGCACACATAAGGACAACGTAAATGAATCTCAGAAACCTGGTGTGTACCGCATTCCTTGTGAATGTGGTCTGGTTTACATTGGTGAAACTGGTCGAAATCTCTCAGTACGTCTTAAGGAACACAAGATGAATTGCGAGAAAGCCGAGCAAGATGAATCTGCTGTGGCTAAACATCTTGGACTTACGACCATCGTATAAAATGGGACGAAGCAACCATTTTGGCGATTGATAGTCATAAGTTCTCTTGCAAAATGAGAGAGTCAATTGAAATCGAGAAGCACAACACTATAGATCAGGAGGGAAAGCCACTAGATAGTACGTGGCGAAACAAGTCACATATTATTAGCACTGATGAAGATCCGGGCTTACGGATCGAAAGCTTTGCAGTAATAAATTTACGTGGTGTTTCCACAAACAAAAACAATTAGATACTATATACTCGAACAATGTAAAATAGTCATAAAATATAAACTAGCCATACTCGAACAATGTATTAAACTAGCTATACTATACCTATATACAATACACTCGAACAATGTAAACAATGTACGACAATGTATCACTAAGCCATACCTTTTGCCGAATATAACTTTGGCCCCTTTCAACCTATCATTTTTATAATATTCTTGTTCGAATCACAATCCAAGACACTATTAAAAGTGTTATTTTCAAGTTTGTATCTACGATTTGCAACTTTTATTTCGGTATTTCAGAATATCTAAATTTTACATGAGAAGTTTGACCGGAAATACAGCTTGACCACCTTGACATATTGAAGCAATGCGATGTTTACATCCTGGCACTCGGGAAACGTCGGAGATCGATTCTAAAGATCATATTACCCTTTCATGTAACGTGATTTGCACGTGCATCGGGGCTATGGTGCTTATTATTGGCCAATTTTAGCGCGTGACACGCGCGTGCAAGTAACAACACGATATTCTGAAAAATTCAAAATAAATATTTCTAGTCCGCACTTGAATACAAGGAGTATTTCACTCCTATTGAAGTACAGAATGTTTGGTCAAGCGGGGAGTAAATATACGATTGTTTTGGTTTGTGTAATGTTATGACTGCATTTGACCCACCGTTCGAAAGCTTGTTTTATGAGGATTGCAACGGTGGATTTCGTTTTAAAAGGCGGGTAAATACTTGCCGAGATATTTTAATTTTCCCCACTCGAAAGTCGGAAATGTAAATATAAACCGGACGGCATTTTCATCCAGTAGATGCCATCCAGTAGACGCTACAGCGTACCTATTTTTTCAATAAGGGACCATTCATTATTTATGACTGGGGGTGGGCTGGTAAAATTCAAATAATAACTAAACAAAATGTCCTGACCCACCCCCTGCATCACAAAAAAATTCAATGACCCCTTTACATGAATTGTAAAAAATAATAACACCCCCCTCCCCTCCACCACCACCACCACCAATATAATACATGTACAGTGCTGTATAGAAATGCGCTCTTTAAACTTGTTCAGTAAAAGGCATCAGCTCTTGCATTTACCTGTGCTTTCAACAATAGCAGAGCTTCGAGGGCCAAAGGCTCAAGGAAATTTTTTAATTTAGAGTCTCTGAAATTTCATTTCCTGGACTTTGGGGAAGATTTGACAGAATTCTGATGGTCAGAAAACAGCATTTTAGTATGTCGAAATTTACAATTTAGTAGCACTAAATGGGCGAAGGCATATTTAATTAACTATATATTGGAGAAGTTGCAGCAAAGTATGGGTAGTATGATTCTTTGCAGTTTGTCATGGATAATGTAGCCGCTTAAAATTAATCAATTGTCAGTATCTTAAAAGGTATATTATTTAAATGATTCTGCATGATTTTGGAAAAAATAATAATTAGCATGATTCATGAATGAGAATGAAAAAGAATGATCTGCATGATTTTGGAAAAGGAATGATTGGCGGTTGCTACGGCCCTGGGTTAGGAATAGGGTTAGTGTACAGGGTACTATGTCAATGTACTACAAAGACTGCTAAATAGCCAGTGACTCGACCATTAAATAACCATTTGACTCCGGCTCGGATTTAACACGACAAACCAACAAACTCTTTACTAAATTAAACCATGTATAAAATACCTAGTATAAACTATGATATGCCAAACTTTCCCTGGACGTAATGTTGCTACATCACTTACTCGTTAATTATCTTTTTGATTAAAATGTACAATTGGAATATGACAAAAATTTATGGCAAGTTCATGGCAAAAATTATAAAGGTAGATGTCGTATTGTCGTATTATTATAAAGGTAGATGTCGTATAAAGGTAGTTTTAGTATTAGCTGCGCGCATTGCATTTTGGGTCTATCTGTTGATTAAAATTCAGAATTTTGCTAGCTATATACATGAATTAAATTTGCTGCTTTGCTCGCTCCCTGTGGTACTGAATAATCGTTACATGTCAAATTTTTCTCCACTATAATATATAACTGGACCCCCCTACTGAACTAATATTTTTAGGTGCCCCCCCCTTTTTCAGTCAAATATACCTCATGACCCACCCCTTTTTTTGCCAGCCCACCCCCAGTCATAATAATGAATGGTCCCTAAAATATGTTGTCAGACGTCCATGTTTACAAACAGTCGCATGGCTACCATCGGAAAATATTGTGATGTTCCGGTATATTCCGTGAAAATGTCGTGATATTCCGTAACATTCCACAATATTCCGTAATATTCTGGCATATTCTGTGATATTCCAGCATATTCCGTGATATTCCGGCATTCCGGGTTTTCACAATGCCCGCAAAGGACACTGACGTATTTATACGTTATGGAAATTTATGACATATTTATACGGTAAAGAATACTGACGTCTTTATACGTTATGGAAATTTATGACATATTTATACGGCAAAGAACACAGACGTATTTATACGTTATGGAAATTTATGACATATTTATACGGCAAAGAATACTGACGTATTTATACGTTATGGAAATTTGTTACATATTTATACGGCAAAGAACACTGACGTATTTATACGTTATGGAAATTTGTGACATATTTATACGGCAAAGAATACTGACGTATTTATACGTTATGGAAATTTGTGACATATTTATACGGCAAAGAATACTGACGTATTTATACGTTATAGATTTCTATTACATTTTTGTAGTATTGCTGATACAAATATTTCCATTTGCACATACATACTATATATTTTTGATACACATATATATTCTTGATACGTATATTTATCTATGATATTTTGTCATAAATGGCACCTCATAGTCTTCTATTACTTGTCCTTTAACATTAACAAAGTTCTGACACATATAACTAAACAGACTGAAATTTGCCCTTTTATAACGTTTAGTCTTGAGCCTGCATACACCAACTGATTCGGTAATTATAAATTATAATTGGGCTTACAAATAGAAATTTTAAAATGCCTATACAAACTCATCCAGTATTGCTATCACACGTCTGTGCAAGACTGCTGTGAGTAGTAGATGTATGAAAGTACTCGATTTTTTAGTGGGGGTGTGGGAAATATTTTTTTAATATAAAATAGTATTACGAGAAAGTGTCTAGTCAGCAAAAAAGTGTAAAAATCTGGTTCCTCGGACGGGGGTACTTTTAGCACCACATGAGGTCTTTGAAAATGATGCAATAATGTTGTTGTGCAACATTAAGAGAGGTGTGAACCCAAAGCCGTGGTTGACTGAAGTGATGAATTTTGAATTTGGCGGCATTCTTATGGCGTGGTGTCACGTGACGCGCGGCGTGACGCGCATCCGGTGTGATGCACTTCCGGTCTCGGGTTTTGCGGGTGCGCGCATGCGAAAAGGGTTGATAATTAAAAATTCTGTTTTTTCGGCTTATTTATTAAAAAAATGTTTATTAAATTTACACTGATAAGTATATATTTACATTATTTATTTAAAAGTCTTGAACATCTTTTATATTAACAAGAGTGTTTTGTTCTAGGTAGTTAAGTTTTTTGAGTTTTTGTCTTTGATCTTTAATAATTTCAAATGCTTTTTAGTGCAAAGTTTCTTCGAAACTGTGCACTATTGTGAGAAGTGGCAAACTATTCACATCTGTCATACATCAGATATCATAGAGTAAACTTTCCGGGGGGTATTCGCGAGATGATGCACTTTTTCGGATTATGCAAAATTGCAAATTTCTTCCAATTTTCAGGCGTTTAAATAGTTTCAGTCCCACGTCATAGAAATTATATTATATTTGCCGGATTTATGAACGTTTTAGACCAGAAAATGTTCCATTTTTGACTTTGTCGCAATATCAAGATGGAAGTTGCTTAATCGATCTGTCCCCCTGATAGCACAGTATTTCGTTAAAATGTAACTGCGCATGTGTGAAACGGTATCGCTGCGCAGATTGCAACGTGGCAAGTTTTGCAAGGCGTGAATGTCGTATTTTGAATTTGAAAAGTAGTATCATTATAGACAAAGGATTCAGAGACGGATAGCACTAGAAGTATAGTGTATAGATCACTAGCACTACAAGTGCTATGCTTTACTGCGTTCTTCTGATGACTTAAATTATAGTCGAAACGTAAAGAATTAAAATGTTTACAATTTTCGTAGTGTCTATTGTTTTGTGTTTTATTTTATACTGCGTACGTTTCCCGGCATTTACAGTAAGAAAAAATATGTTGATGATTGTATTTACACTATATCACTATAAAGATTTAACAGAGTGTGTGCAACTACAATAAACACGATGATTTAAGAACGAGTTTCGAAATCGTATTGTACGTGTGATATTATGCAAACCTTCAATTTTATAATACTGCGATTTCCAGTTGAGCATGGAATCGCGAAAGTTTGTTCGTTGCTAGTAAGTTTTGTCGTTTGAAAACAGTGTTTGTGACGTTATTCTATAATGTTGCTAGGCGAGCTGACAATGTTGTCAAGTAAAATAGTGTCAAGTTCACGACTATAAATAGAAACTTATTTTATTTTGTAATGATTGACAGTTTTTAACGGTTTTTACTTGACAACATTGTGTGCTCACCTGGTAACATTATAGAATGATGTCACAAACATTGTTTTCAAACGACAAAAGTTAACGAACAAACTCTACGAACAAACTTTTGCAATTCCACGCTCAACTGGAAATCGCAGTATGTCTGCGCGACAGGATATATGTGAACAATTAGACAATACGGAAGCTCACACTGCATTTTAGTCTATGAACATACTTGTGCACGATTGACACCTTGTCCATATATCGTCAACAGCCATTGCCCTTCATTTCGAATATCATCCATGTATTTTGATAGCCTGGGCAAGAAAAAGTCTTTGGAATACAATTGTCAATACGTTGAATTTTAATATTAAAAATATATTATGCCACATAAAAAATATCAACCCCATCGTCAATGCGTAAATAGCAACCCCATCATAGATGCCTATCGTCCATTCAAACAATCTGCTCCTGAGAAATACAACTAAACATATAGGCTACAGGCAAATAAATATAAATTAATGTAAACATCCAAACCTAAAGTTGTCCTCGACAAAGATAAAGGGCAAAGTCAAAGCCAAGCACGAGAAGTTTGTGGAAAATTCTACTCTTTGTTTTCTAGCTTTAGTTTAGCCTTTTACCTTTGTCGAGGACCAAATAGGCTGATTTTGCGTTGCAATTGTTCGTCGTCTTCGACTTTATAAACTATATTATTAAATAATGTAAACTATAGTAAAACTTTAGTCTTGCGAGTTCTACTTCTTCGAAAACTTAACGAGATTAACTCCATTGTTTGCGTTGTTAACCATCAGTGTCATACTATCTTCTGACAACAAAATTATTTCACTAAGTTTTTCTTCTTCGATAGTTTCCAATGCTTCGTTGCGCTCAAGTTCGTGTGTGATGTTATAATGGTTGATTATTTCCTGGAGAGCTGGGTTAAAAAGAGAGAACCACTGATCTTCTTCCGTATCGCTAGTTTTCATCGATACGCGTGCCATTTTGTTCTTTGTGCTTTTTTCTAGTAGGAATCGAATGTTACAATTTTCACATTTGGCAACTTTTGAATCGGGGCATGACTGAATCCTTTTATGGCATTTCACACACGAATAGTAATCAATTATTTCTACTGTTGTCATGGCAAAACATTTAACTTCTCTACACTTTAATTGTAACTTCGTCGCTGCAGTTTCAATCAATTCGGGAGATATTTGAAGCTCGTCTTCTTTTAATAATTTGAAGTTTGACTCACGCGTTGATGTCAAGTACTTTACGCCTTGGTATTGACGCAGTCGCAGATTTTCGGCAACATAGCGCTTGCCGTCTTGGACACATTTGATGTCATCGTTCCATATTGTCAGTGAAATGCAATCGCTTTCATCAATTATAAATCCTTCTAATTTCGTCAAACCTGTGCTGCCGGCTTGCTCTGGTGTGTTGGAGCCAAAAGTTACTAGTCCTTTTACCGTAACAAGTCCGTTAACCTTGACGTTTTCCAAGTTTTTGATTGTTGTCTTTGGTGATGACATACTTGTTGAAGCTGCTCCCGAGTTGTAAACAAAATCCACAAGAGTATCTGGTGCATCGTCTATTCTCGTGTTGTTATTGATCCACAACACTTTATCTTGACCTTCGAGGGCATCGTCACTTTGTCTAAATTTTGAGACTTTACATGGACTGCAGCTTTCGGCCTTACTTTCCACCAATTTTCGTTTCTCTGGAGAAAAACAAATCGCTTGCGAACCTTTTGTTTTTCTTGAATGAAGAAGGAGAAATATGGAGATCCTTTCTTGCTTATTTGGTTTGGACTTACGTTATGGATATAGCCCACAAGACATTCAGAGGACTTGTCAACGCAGGAAACGGGATTCTCACTTGGTTTTGGTTCTGTCGAAGAAGTCTTTGAGCTTCCTACAAATATTCATAACGTATGTATAAAGGAAAACGAACACAATGAAAACCAGACTTTAAGTACTTTACTAGTAAAACAGAATGGCATGTGCTAGCAATTGGTTATATTAGCGTAAAAAATAGAATACCTTTCTTTGTAGTGGCGCTTTTTGTTTTCTTGCTGGCCATCATATTGATCAACTAGAGAGCATTCGTAAAATAGGTATTACCATATTACCTCGTGCATCCTCAAAAATAGCTATTACTGTACTACAGACTATTATTAGCTGTACTGCTAATTAGTTGTTTACTTGCAAAATCTCTCGTGGACCAATCAAATATCACCATTCCCACGATGTGTACATTTCAAAAGGTATACTTTACGGAAACGGAATTCTGCTATTGCGGAACAGAAGGCTACGGAATAGGGAATAAAATGCGGAAAAGGGGATAAAACGCGGAATTGCGGAAAAGGGGATAAACCGCGGAATTGCGGGAAAGGGGATAAAACGCGGAAAAAGGGATAAAATGCGGGAAAAGGGATAGAACAGGATAAAATTGAAATTATTGTTGTACATTAAAGAGACCATTCGAAAGAAACATTAGAAAGAAAGAAACATTAAAATTGCATTTCTGAGACTATAACGGCATAATAATAATAAGGCTAGGGATGATTTCCAAAAAATGATGGCTAATTGAGTGAAAAGATATTGCTAAGTGCTCACTGA
Organism: Paramuricea clavata; assembly: GCA_902702795.2. NCBI lineage: Eukaryota > Metazoa > Cnidaria > Anthozoa > Malacalcyonacea > Plexauridae > Paramuricea > Paramuricea clavata. The sequence goes on along the minus strand of CACRXK020001238.1, from coordinate 41,454 downwards.
ATATTCAGTCAGTTTACAAATTCAAAATCAGAATATAGAATTAAAAAATCTTTCAATCACACGTATTATAGTATGAAATTGCTAACTTGTTCTATGATTTGAATACCATTATATACCCAAAAATTAACCCGTTTGATTTAAATAGTTAAAGATTATTTAACAATTATTACTTTCAAACAATTATTGCTTTTATTGTCTGATTTAATTCTATATAGAATAGTCGATACTTGTACGGGAGTGGGAGGTGGTGATGGGGGGGGGGAGGTTGCTTTCTTCTTATGCAGCACACGTTCATGTGGAAATAGAGTGATCAAAGACAAAAGATAATTTCAGCGTGGTTAAAAACAGCCTTTTCCCCCGTTTTATCCCCTATTCCATACACCAGAGATTCGGTACCGTTCGGTTCTATTCTGGAATACCGGAATTCCGTTTCCGTATTTTATCCTTACACTAAAGACGTATTTATATTTTTGCCATGCCGCTATATTCAGTAATGACTGTCTGTCTAAAACAGGCGAAAAATGCATTTCACACCCAGGAGTTCTACTTGAAACTAAAGGAAAGACAACGACAAACGTACCTTCTATCGATACAACCTTCACTCGTCAGGTTGACATTTCATATGTAAAAGACGAGGAGATGTCCACGAACATTGCCACAGACCAAGATCACAGGTCTAGCACCACAGTGCGAAATTATGATCTCATATCTCGCAATCTATCTAGCTGTCTATCTAGTTTTCTATCGAGTTCTAATGATAATCTATCGAGCAAGACACATTATTGGCCTTGCTCTCATGTCAAAAATGATACATTGTCATCAAAAGCAATAGAGCATTTTGTTCAACCAAATTTCAGTCGGCGCAGATCACACAATAAGATAATAGGCTTAATAGCATGTTCGACCCGTGATCGAGAGCCCTCTAGAATACCTCGGAAAAAAATAATTCGTTTAATGAACAAAAGTAAACATCTCCGGCGTAAAATAAAAACATTTATCAAACGATTTATTCCCAAGACGTCTTTATTGCATAATTTGCTGTCTACAAGATATAGAAAAGATGTCTTCCAGCGACAAATAAATGAATGTAGTTTCTGGAAGCAGCAGTCTTCTTTATTTCGTTTGACTAAAACATTTACTACAAATCAAAAGTTAAAGAAATTTTCAAAGGATAGAACGAGAAAACATAAATTTTATAGCTCAAAAACAGTTAAGCTTTTCTTCAGTAAAAATAGTAACCAAAGACTTAAGACATGTGACAGGTTCAATTTGATTGTGTGTGGTGATATAGAAATGAACCCAGGCCCTGTTGATTCATTGTCTTTGTTGACCTCAAGGCTATCGCAAATAGGGTTAAGACCAGTAAATATTATCGGTGATGGTAATTGTTTCTTTCGTAGTGTTAGCCATCAGCTTTATGGAACAGAAAGTCATCATCCTCAAATAAGAGCTCTTGCAATCCAACATTTAATAAACTGCCCAGAACATTTCATAGAATATAATACTGATCAATCATGGGCACAATATTTACATAATATGTCCCAACTAGGCACATGGGCAGACCATATTATTATACAGGCAGTTGCTAATGCAAAACATTTGAGAATTCACGTCATAGAAAGTGCGCAAAATTTCGCTGAAGCTACAGTTGTAAGCTCGATTTATACTCAGCCTGGGGGAAATGTAAGAGATATTTACATCGGACATCTTGATGAAGTGCACTATGTGTCAACAATGTCAATTGCACGATCTGCTTCTGAACAAACAGGAAATCAGAAAAGAATTGAACAACCAAAATCACAATCACAACATTCACTATCTAATAGAACTCTTCGTCAAAAATGTGTAAGTTTGCAAAGTAGAAAAGACTATATGAGAAAATACATGAAGAAAAGACGGAATAATAATGAATTTAAAACTCAGGAAAATGAAAGAAAAAAAGTATATCACAAAAAGTACAAAATTTTGAATTCTGAAAGGCTTAAGGAATTGCATAAAAAAGCCACTGCAACATATAGACAATCAAATCTTCATAAGGTAAAAAAAGCAAACGAACAATACAGAAAATCAAATCCTGAAAAGGTTAAAGACTCGTTTAAAAGGGCAACTGCAACATATAGACAATCAAATCCTGCTAAGGTAAAGACTCAACATGTAGCGTACAGAAAATCAAATCCTGAAAATGTCAAGAAATCGTACAACAAAGCTACTGCAGCATATCGGCAATTAAATCTGGAAATAGTTGCGGAATCATTAAAAATTTCAAGTAGAATTTACAGAAACAATTATCCGGAAAGAGTTAAAAATATTCAAAAACGGAAATATATTAAAAGAAAGCTAACTTATACTGAGAATGAAACTAGTGGCGAACAGAAGAAATTAAAAAGTAACTGCAATGATAATTCAGGTAAAAGTGCACAAGTACAAGTTGCATCGCCAATAAGTATAGCAAAGGCAACTGAATTATTCAATAAGAACATCAGTGTTGGACCAGAGTATATTTGTACGTGTTGTGACCAGCTGTGGTATAGATCATCTGTCACTGAATGTAATGCTTCCTTATATAAATCATGTTCAAGACAAATCCTTAATTTATGTCTTACTGGTTTTAAAAGCATTGATAATACTGAATGGATATGTGGTACATGTCACTCAAACTTAAAAACTGGTAAACTTCCAAGTTGTGCGAAGGCAAATAAAATGAGTTTCCCAGAAAAGCCGGATGTGTTAAAGACTTAAAGGATTTAACTCCTCTTGAAGAAAGACTTATTTCACCGAGAATACCTTTCATGCAACTGCGTGAACTGCCTAGTGGGGGACAACTTAGTATTCAAGGAAATGTAGTTAATGTACCTGCAGATGTTAATTCTACTGTCAGCGTTTTACCAAGACCAATTAACGAGTCACAAACTATCCCTATAAAACTAAAACGACGCCTCGGTTACAAACACCATTATCAATTTCAGAATGTTAGGCCTTCGAAAGTTTTAGAAGCGGCTCAATACTTGGTTCGTACCAGTGAAATATTCCAGAACGAAGGAATAGAAGTAATGGATAATTATGCATCAAATCTAGTGAATATAAATGAGGAAGAGTGGTCAAAATTTATTGCTACGAACACCAAGGTTACCAAGGAAACTTCAGATAATTTATCGGACAATTTTAATTCTCAAAATAAAAAAATAGTAGAGACACAAACAAGTAACGACACCATTGACAATGACACAGATGATGAGTGGTGTGAAGCAACTGAACGATCATCTGGTGTTATGGATACATTACTACAAGAACCTGACATTACTCAATATGGTGATAAAATAATCAGTTTTGCACCAGGAGAAGGAAATAGACCGCTTGGATTATTTACTGACAAAGATTCTGAATTCCTGTCTTTCCCTACCATTTATTGTGGCAAACGTCAAGCTGATAACAGTGAAAGACTCGTGCCCGTTCATTATAGCACATTGTGTAAGTGGGAATTACGAAGCAAAGATAGAAGAGTTGCACAATCTGTTCCAAACATTTTTTATAAACTGAAAAAGCTACAAATCAGGCAAATTCAAGGAAGTGCCAGTTTATCATTGCGTAAGTGTAAAACAAAAGGTAAAACATATACAGCTGGTGATTTAAAGTCAGAAAGTTCTGTCAATAAGCTGATAAATTTAGATGAAGGATTCAGAGTTCTAAGAAATTTACGTGGCTCCCCTCCATACTTTGAAAGATGTAAGAAGGATTTATTTGCAATGATTCGACAGCTTGGTAAACCTACATGGTTCTGTTCATTTTCAGCTGCTGAAACGCGTTGGATTCATTTAATTAAAATTCTTGGCCGTCTTATTGACAATAAAGACTACACTGATGATGAAGTAAAACAAATGACATGGCAGAAAAAATCTGAACTGATACAAAAAGACCCAGTCACTTGTGCCAGAAATTTTGAACAAATGGTGCAATTATTTATCCATAACTTTATTAAAAGTTCAGGTCACCCAATTGGAGAGGTTGTTGACTTTTTCTATCGCGTTGAATTCCAGCAAAGAGGTTCCCCTCATATCCACGGATTATTCTGGATAAAAAATGCACCTGAGTATGGTAAAGATTCTGACGAGGATATTGCTAAGTTTGTTGATAGATATGTTTCATGCAAAGCAGACTCAGATGATTTAACTGAACTCGTAAATTTACAGAGGCATAAACACTCCAAAACGTGCAAGAAAAGAGGTCATGATGTTTGCAGATTTAATTTCCCATTACCTCCGATGCCAAGAACTATAGTTTTAGAACCTTTATCCGAGACTGACGTAGACGAAAATGTTGCGGATATATTGAAGAAAGCTTTACAACGAATATGTTCCTTATTAGACTCTATCAAAGCAGATGAAACCATGACCTTTGTTGAATTTCTTCAAAAGTTGGATTTATCAGAACAACAATATATAAAGGCTATTAGGCTTTCTCTCAAAAATAGTACTTTGTTATTGAAACGATCGCCTGCTGAGATAAGAATCAACTGCTACAATCCAAACTTACTCAGAGCTTGGAAAGCTAACATGGATATTCAGTTTGTATTAGATCCTTATGCTTGTGCTGTTTATATTCTTTCATATATTACTAAAGGTCAGAGAGGAATGAGTAAGTTACTTCGTAAGGCGTGTGAAGAAGCAAAGGAAGGCAATAAGAATATTGTTAACAAGGTGAGACATATTGGTAACAAATTTCTCAATGCTGTTGAAATAAGTGCGCAAGAAGCTGTCTACTTAGTTCTGCAGATGCCTTTGAGAAGATCATCTCGAGAATTTCAGTTCATCAATACATCTCATCCAGATGAAAGAACATTCCTATTAAAAAGCATGGATAAAATTAAAGAACTTCGCGATAATTCACCTGATATCGAGTCAGACAACGTTATTAAAAGGTATCAGCGACGACCAAAGCAATTGGAAAACGTATGTCTAGCAGATTTTGTTGCATGGTACAACTGCAAAAGTAACAATAAAGAGCAAGAATCAACAGCTTCAACAAATGATTATCTGCCAGAAAATAATTTGAATGATAATGCAGATGATGATCTTTCTGACGTCGAACAAATATCCAACAATGAAGAATATGAAATGAAAGGAGGAATGACGCTGGTGAAAAGACAAAAACCAAGGATATTATGCTCAGTTAGATTTAATAAAAACAAAGATCCTGAAAATTACTGTAGAGAACAAATTATGCTTTACACTGCTTGGAGAAATGAAACGACAGATCTTCTGAAGGACTTCCAAACTTACCAAGATCGGTTTGAAGTTGTCAAAGATGTGATCGAGCAAAACAAAAAACAATACGAGAATCATACCGAAGCTCTTGATCAGGCAATACAAGATATTGAAAGTGACGAATTTCCTAACGTAGTTGCTCCCAATGCTCAATATCGAGATGAACAAGACAAAGATATTGGACCAAAAGCGACTGAATTATTTGGATGTTTCGATCCAGGAAAAGATAAACAACATGTTGAATACGACTTGATAAATGATATTGGCATATATCCAAGAACAAACGATGATGAAGAACTTGTTGTGAAGAGATTGAAAGATGCTGATTTTAGAAAACTTGTGCAGTCTCTTAATGTTGAACAAAAAGAGTTTTTTTACCATGTACTGAACTCTATTAAAACTGATAAGTTGCCATTAAGACTGTTTTTAACTGGAGGTGCCGGTGTAGGTAAAAGTACTGTCACTAATGCTTTGTATGAAGCTCTTACAAGATACCTAAATTCTCAGCCAGAAAATGATCCTGATGATGTCAGTGTGGTAAAAGTAGCTCCAACAGGCAAAGCTGCATTTAACATAAGAGGAAATACACTTCATCCAGCATTTAAGATTCCTGCAAACAGAGGTTTTAATTATTGTACACTAGATAGAGACAGATTGAATACAATAAGATCTAAACTACATAAAATGAAAGTTGTGTTTATTGATGAGATATCAATGGTAGGCAGTGGAATGTTTAATTTTCTTGACTTGCGATTGCAACAAATTATGGGAACAAAGGAACCTTTTGGCGGCCTTAGCATAATAACTGTTGGTGACTTGTTTCAACTTAAACCCGTCTTTGATCATTGGATATTTGAGAATTCAAAAGATGGCTATACTGCGTTAGCAACAAATCTCTGGCAACAGTATTTTCAAATGTTTGAATTATCAGAAGCAATGAGACAAAGAGAAGACAAAGTTTTTGCTGAAATTTTAAATCGCATCAGAGAAGGAAAACACACTGAAACTGACATTGTAGTTCTGAAAGAAAGAATTCTGAAGCTTAGTCCCCAACATCCTGATTACCCAATAACTTCAACCCATTTATTTAGTACAAATATGGCAGTTGATCAACACAATCACGACATTTTTCATAAATCTACAAACGAGAAGGTTGACATAAAAGCAATTGATATTGTACTTGGAGATTTATCTGATGAATTAAAAGAAAGGCTTAAGAAGCAAATACCAAACGATCCTTCTAAAACCATGGGCTTGTACTCAGTTTGTTCTATACTAAAAGCTGCAAAATATGACCTTACGACCAACGTCTCGGTTGTTGATGGTATGACTAATGGAGCTGAGTGTATAATTAAGAAAATTGATTACCGAATACCAGGTTCATCAAGACCAAGCATTATTTGGGTTTTATTTCAAGAAGAACACATTGGAAAAGATTATCGCAAACAATACGCTCATCTTTACAACCAAAGTATAGAAAGACGATGGGTTCCAATTTTAGAGATAACCAGACAGTTCAGAAAACACCAAATGCAAGTTCTCCGAAGGCAATTCCCTTTAAGACCATCGGCAGCCAAAACTATTCACCGTTGTCAAGGTGATACATTAAACGAAGCCGTCGTTGACCTTCCATCATCTAAACAAGAACACATGCATTATGTTGCACTTAGCAGACTTAGAAGCATTTCGGGACTACATATTCTAAACATGAATGAAAATAAAATAGCTGTGAGCAAAAAGGTACAAGAAGAAATGACAAGACTAAGACGAAACTCTGTACTCAAAAGTCATATTCCATTTCTCTATAAAGATACTAGTGAAACATTTAAAGTATTATTCCGAAATGTAAGATCATTACATCTTCACGTTGCTGACGTTGCGAGTGATTACAATGTAAAAGCAGCGGATATTAATATGTTTGTAGAAACTGCTCTGTGTAGTAATGACGATAATGAATTGTATCAGATTCCAGGCTTTCAACTATTCAGAAATGACTTCATTTCAGATGGTACTAGAACACCTTACGGAACTGCAATCTACGTAAAAAATCATGAACAACTTATTTCGAAACCTTTAAGATGCAACCATAATGATGTAGAAATAACATTACTGAAAATACACCAACCAGTTCATAATTTACATGTTGTAGCAATTTATCGCTCTAAATCAAAGGTCAAAATTTCAACGTTCATAAATGCCTTAAAACATTTTCACTCTAGTTATATAAATAATCCAAATACACCTGTTATCATTCTTGGTGATTTTAATGTTAACCTTCTTGAAAATGCATCTGACAAAAATACACTTTCTAAATATTTAATCGAAGAAAAGCAATACGTGCAACTTATTAGCCAAGTGACAACTGACTATAAAACGCAGATCGATCACATATATACTAATATCCCCGAAAGAGTGAAAAGTAGTGGTGTTTTAGAATCATACTTTAGCGACCATAAGCCTATTTTTGTGTCACTTATTTGATATTTTAGTTATTATTAAATAATAATTTAGTATATTATATTGCGATAGCGGGAAGATAAAAGAACGTTAATCTTCTCACCATGCAAAGATTATATAAATGTCCAGCACACTAGATATATACTGACTCTGTGTTCCTCTCTATCGAGGATCATTGCCCTCCTTTATTTCGGAAGGGCCGATTTCCCTATTAACGCCCTATTAATTCTCGACAAAAGAAGATTTTCCCGTGGTGACTTAAAGACTTTGAAAAGGTAAGTTTTTTTTTTACAATTTCGTTTTCTTTTATGAGTTGATAGTACTTTATGTCCCTTTCGCAATTTTTCGCTCCTCATGCATGCATCATGCAGATTTAATGTTTGTAGCTACAGTGATTACGTATACATACTTAAATTCATTTTCTTTTTATTATTTCAGTGACATCAATCATGACCATCGTATTTAATAGACACTGTTTCACCCAACAGTATGAAAATAAGACTGGATATGAAACCTGCAATAAGGTATTGAGAGAAGAGTACATAAATTTAATACTTACTAAATTTGTAATCACAAATTTAAAATTGTTCTGCGCGCTGTTCAAAGTATGCGTTGTTGCTATAGTGTGTGCTATCGTCTTGATCTGATTCATCTGAAGTAAACTAACTAAATCATTATTATTATTATTGCAGATAAAATCACACAAATCCAAGAATAAAACTACACTATTGTATACCTTCAAGTGTCAATGATATATTTTGGAATTTACCAACTGGCTTTTGCTGGCAAGAACAGGGATGTACGACACCATAACATCGCTACGCACTCAAACGAAAGAGCAAATTCCAGAGTGAAAGACAACAAACGTTCAAGCTAAAACTACGATTCCACGAGAAATGAACGCTAGTGATATAGAAACATAAAATTTTTAATCCATGCCGAGTAGTTATGAACTGTCACTTTCTAAAATCAAGAGCCAGAAATCAGAAAGGCAAGAAGGGATTCTTCAGTAGAGAACTAACGTCAATCAGACACTATATTACTATATATATTTTTCCATATCCTACAAAAAAATATGATGAAGTTAAAGTCACAGTGTCATATCACAAATTAAACCTTGTCATGCACAAATATCTGAGTAAATGGAGAAATAAAGAACTCAAACAATTATATCGTCTCTATAATAGTAAAGTGGTTATGTGCGAAATAGTCATGTTGGTGTACATCGACAAATTTCCGTTATTTATAGACAAGTGTTGAAACACTTTTGAAAATTAATTTCCGTTTCGGCATGCACCGATTCCGCAACTATTAAACCATTCGTGCACATGCAGCATTTGATTACGCATGTTATTATAGCTTTTGCATAAAACTTTGCACTATCCTTGGATCCCTAGTTTCTTTTTTTCGGCTATGTATTCCAGTGAAGCATAGTGTTTTATTTGGAAACATTTGATGTCTTTGTCGTGTTTTGTAAGCAGTTTGATTTTTTTCCGAAGTGTACCGTTTCCACTTAGTAGTTGCACTTCGCGAATTGACAATTGTGTGTCGTCGTCGTTTCCCGAATCGTTTCCTGAACCTTTGGCATCGCCGAAGTTGTGTTGAGCGACGCGTTAGGGTTGTTTTGTTCGCTACAGCTGGATGTTTCTGCTGGTTGTATTTGAACCGAGTCGTTTTTTGTTTCAGTAGGGGTTTCATTTTGTAATATAAAATTTTGAAACACTTTATCATTTTTGCCGTTTATTTTTGCTACACTTCGGGTAGTTGTATAGGTGAGTGTTTTAGTTGGCGTGGGATCTTTTGCTGGCATATTAAAGAGGTCGGTGTGGATGATTTGTTGTTCCGTAGCTTTGTATTCGTCGTAGAAACGTTTCCATAGTGTGAATTTTTCAGCAAAGGAATTACAAGGAAATGGTGGTTGAAATTGTGTGAAATTAATGTACAAATCCGAGAATATCGACATATTGCACCTCGTTAATTCCACACCCACGTAATTTACGAACTGTAAAAATTCTGTTGTGGCCATCTTGAAGGTTGCTTGTGAAATAATATGTAGTTGATATTGTGGGTTATTAGTATTGTTTCGTTTATGACGCGTAATTGTCCTTATATGGTGTACGTAATAATATAGTTTGTGGTGTTATTATCTACATAAGGGTATGGAATTTTAATTGTGTGTTTTTTAGCTTTGTTGTGTAATAATAGGGTCTGTTGTGTTATTATCCAAATTTGGTAATGGAATTTTAATTGTGTTTTTCTAGATGGTTAGTGTTTGGCAGCGTGTGGCGGTTGTAATGGTTTTTGTATTTTTGTTTTATATTTTGTTTGGTGCTAAGAAAACTCTAGAATTGCTATTCTTGTTTTTTGATAAAAACTTGGATGAATTATATTACTGTGAAGCGGAGTACGAATGAAAAGGTACAAACGAACAAATGTCAAATATGAATAATGCGTAAGTTTTAATTATTTTTAAATTTTTTAAATAGTGGGAACATGATAGAATTTGCAGAATGTTTAGCCCGAGAATGGATGAGAAGATGAATCTCCTGTATGTGTACGGGCATTATGCAGAAGATATTCCAACCATTACGATTTTTCACAAAGATACAATGTATTGCAACGTAACAGGTTATATGTATATGGGTCCAAAAACGTATATAAAAGACTCGCTTACTTAGCATTAAGAAAATAGAACTAATTCGCGACAAGGTGACAAACTATAAATTAAATAGCCCCTTCAGTAAGGGGCTATATAAGCATTGGGAATTATTTTATTGTCACGGTGATGCTTATGATACAGGTTTAATGGAGCGTATAATTCATAATGTAACAGGATATTTTAATGACAAAGATTATTCTATAGAACATGTTGAGAAACTGCAACAAATGATTCTAAGTGACGAGGAGTATGGTGTATTAGTTTCACCACCTGTTATAAGGGAAATGTGTAAATTTTTTAGAATAATTTGAGCATTTAAATGTTTTTAGATCCGCTGTAATAAAACCATATTTTAAAGAAGATGGTAAAATAATTAATTGCATAGTTTTGGTGTATGATGCAAGTTATTGGCCTTTGACATTGACAGCTGGTGTTCATTTGTTTATAGACAATAAAATATATGATATAAAAAATATGTGTATTTGGTGGAAATGAAAAATTTTTACGATTGGGTGCTTTGTGCTGCTAGCATGGGTGAATTTGTATTATATGAGGTTTCTTTGACGTATTATGAAGATAAATGTATTAATTTGAAATTTGATTCTCTTGATAGAACCGCACATTGTCTAGAGGAATATTTAAATATAGAATTGTGTGAAATATTAGACAGGGACATTAACCCTTATGACGTATATAGAAAAACACTTTATTCACCCTTATTAATATTGGAGTTTCAAAAACAATTTTGTCAAAGAAACAAGACGATGAAGGAACTTGGAATTGAATATTTATGAGTTGTAACTGTTGTGTATTTAAAAGTGTTCAAAATTGTAATTTGTTATTTTATCGTCCTTTTGCATACGTACAATGGGATGAAAAGTTAATAAAAGTTTTACATGTTGAAAATGATCTTAAAGTGTATGAATGGTACAGACGGTTGTTTGAGCATGCAGTGAAATTTTGGGCATATTTCGATACTACCATCTTCTATAGACAACGTTATACCAAGTTACTGTTGGGGGATCGTATACAAACGCTTGCCAATTATTACATTTATTGTTATGACTATAAGATACGATTTTCGGGTGAACGTGAAATCTGTGTCGGTGTGATTGACTGGATGGGGCATGTTTTTATTACAGCGGAAATAGTCTGCGGTGTGTACCCCAAGAAGGTTAAAGCTCGTGGAAAGCAATATATTGTGTTGAATAATGTACGCAATATTGTTACGTTACGCGGTTATACTACATTGAAAGATTCGTATGATTCAAATGGCGCAAAACCCAACCCTCGAAATTCGCCTCGGCACTCGGTAATTGCCGACGCAAATGCCGAGGCAAGTTACGATTTTTCATAGTTTGCCTCGGCAAAGGCAATTCCACCCGCTGTTCCTTAAATTACAAACTACAGTGTCTGTTCGTTTTTTTCTTCTTAAATATACAAACTACAGTGTTCATTTTTTGTATCACTTCTTTGTTCGAATTGTTGTCATCGACGTCCAGGATGAACAACAGAAGATTTCATTCATAGCTACTTTACAAAATATTTAAATTTGAGCTTTTCAGCGTCGGCTTCGGTTGAAATAAAGAACAATCTTGATGGTTTAAAGACGGTACGTCGAGAAACTTTGTTTTATCTTTTAGACTGTCGTGTGATTTTACCATCAAGTTTATTCTTTCATACAATTGGTTGTAAATTACCACTAACTTTTTAAAAACCTTTTGAATCAGGAATTTGTAAAATAACAACAAATTGTCGAACGTCAGAAGTCTCAGAATCTACGCTCGCTATAATATTTGTTTACAATAATTTCCGTATGTACTTTACTTTAATTACAACTGCCGACGTGGATGCCGAAGGGTGCCGAAGTAATTGCCGAAGGAATTTAAGGTGATTTCATTGCGTGCCTCGGCAAAAAAAATTGCCGAGGCAAACTCGAAAATTATCGAAAGGCTTCGGCAATTATTTGCCGAGGCAAAAATAGTTGAATTTTGAGGGTTGAAAACCACACGTCCTACGGATTTTGGACCAAGTTGTGTCGATTTTTATACAAGATTACGGGTATCACGAGGATAGAATACAACAAACTGTTTTGGATGATATAGGGGAGTGTTTGTCGCTTAGATTGACACAGTTTTGAAAGTACGCAATACATTTGCAAAGAACAGTGCTATATTTTTGTCGGAGTAACTGTAAATGCGGCGGGTTTTCGGATGAATGCTATTGTTTGATACCATGTTCGTGTTTGGAAGTATATGTGGACGCACACAAATTTAGTAGTGATGAGGTGTTTTTTGGAACCCAAATGTCCAAAGGCAAAGAAACTTTATAGGCTAATGAGGAAAATGAGTTGGTCGTTGTATGGGTACAAAGTAATGTGTTATGATCGGTTATATGATGATGTGGACAAATGGTTGTTTGAAACACAATGTTTAATAGATGAACCGAACCGTATTATAACTATTTATACAACTTTAAAGGGTTTAGATAAAGATGTTTATGCACATAGTTTATGTAGTACTATTATAAAGTATGGGTATGCTATGTGTGATGAGGGTTTATATAAGCAGCGGTCGGTGGGTTACAATATAGAATATGAAAATTGTGAACATGTTACAGGTTTTTTAGGGTTTCGCGATATATATATCGAAATGTAATACAGTTTATTGTTTATGACAATGTGCGTGTATCTGAAAACATTGATGGTTATGCTGTTGAAAAAGTTGTAGAGTATTGTGAAAGTTTACATAACATATTAATTTCACCGCTTTTAGTTTATAAAATAATGATTTATTTACAACAAATGAAGCGTGTAATGATAAATATGGACATGACGTGTAGTTGTAGTAACGTAAGTATTTGTACTTGTACTAGTCGTGAAAAGTTAGAAGAGTGGGAATAGTATTAAAAATTTTTTTGGTATAAATTTTTTTATTTGGTTGTGTTGCTTGTGTTGAGATGGAAGCGTTTTTTCAACTTCAACATTGTGAAATAAGTGAGAAAGTGTTAAAAAACGTTTGAGATGCACGTAATACTTTAAAATTGCGTATAACACACATCATAGACTGCGAAGCTTACACATGGCATAAAAAAAAATTTTTACGCGAAGTTTCCGTATTGTGTAGATTAACAAATATTGTTACAACGTATCAGATTTACATTCCAAATTTCGTGTTGTTTGATGAAAGTGATCGTGGGGTGCGCTACCAAATAAGGGTAATACATGGACGACCCATTGAAAGACGTCGTGTCAACGATAATTTTTATTTATATCACGAAATGATCGGTATGTTGCGTAAAATATTTGAAAGTGCTGATTTAGTGGGTTACAAGGGTGGAAATATCGAACGTGATTTGTTGAATATGCTAGGTGTTTCGTGTATTAATATGGAAATTATGGGGTGTCCAAAGTACGAACGCTTATTGTTGAAATATGACGTCAAGTGTGAAGATTGTGGGTATCATATTGCAACAGGCAAATATCATTGTAGTGGGCACAAAGTGAAGTTATTTTCACAATTTCTTGATGCAATAGGAGTTATTGTGGGACACCATTAAATTTACAAGCACTGGGTGAATTACTTGAAAATAACTATTTTGATCCGGTGTTATGGTCTTTATATTCAACATGTAGATATTTTTATAATAAGAAACTGCAAGATTTGGGTACGAGAGAAATTCGTATTCGAAATTACAGTAGTGCGTATATTTATGAATTAAGTGATGAAAGTGTCGTCGAAAGCAAATCTTTGTTGTGGTTAAAGGGTGATCTTGCGGGAATACGCGATTTGATGATCTACGATAAAAACACACCAAATTATTGTTTGGTTGGACTAGATTGTGAACAACCCATAGAAGATCAAATTGATGACCCCAGATCCAATAAAACATTTTATATTATTCCTGCGGAGTGGATGCATTATATCTATGTACGATTTGAAAACGAGTCTTGGGCTATGTATTTGGCTGCGAAAAAATTTTGTTGTAGACAGATTTTGGTGCGCGGGAGTGTAATGATTGCTCGATGCGAGAATATTAGTATCAAACCAGAGTATGCTGTGGTGGATAAACGCTGTTCCTTTTGAAAATTATTTTCATGTTGGTGTTGGTGAATGTTCAAACGAGATTCATGACGTGCTTGTGGACGTGGGTATATTTGTAAACGGGAGACAATTGTATGATAGAGTAAGTTTGCTTGCACACCCCTACGGTAAAGAGCATGAGGTAATTTATGCTTTTTGTCAGTGCATGAAAAAATATTTAAATTTAATTCTAATGATGAATTAATTTCTGGTAAATTTTTGAAATTAATGATGAGGCATTTGTTAGTGTGTCGAAAGTGTAATATGTATGTGGATACACTGATTGAAATGATTTGTACCACTTTAGTTAAGCATGATACCCTAGAGGGTGTTATGAATGAAACTGATAGTGCAGATAAGATTTTAGCAGGTAATGTACCCAATTATTTGTATATTTTGGACGGTGATTGTTAAAAATTAAACCGTTAAAAATTTTGTCGGAAAAAACACGGAAAAACGTGGATATTTGTAAGGATATTATTGAACCGTTTTTTCAACAACATTGGTAGTATTATCTATATAAGGTTATGGTATGCAGTAGTATCATATTACAGCATTAGAAAATTAAAGCATTAAAAAACATTTTATATTTTTTAAAAGATGTCGTCGCGTACTTATTTTTTCGAGTCTGTATCACCACTGTTTAAAAGTGTAAAATGGGAGAGCTTAGTAGCAGTATTACAAGAAATGGGGATGCTCTATTTTAAATATTACAATACGGACTACAATTGTGTGTGAAAATTGTAGGTGTTGTTCAATTTGCCGACCGTGTAAATATGAGAAAATTGCGGACGGCAATGCTCAATGTTGAATTTCAGACATCATATCTAGAATGTGTACGACTTCCTATGGTTTTACCTCATTTACGAATATGGTTGCTATGTTTGCATCATGATCTTCCCGAGTCAGAAATTAAAGAGCGTGGTAATTTTGCATTGGGTGGTAGAAATCGAGATTTAGAAGATGATATGGCCCCTTATAGAGCGTTGTTAAAGGATTTTATGAAAACTAAAGATTATACACTTTGTGTACATTTAAAGGCGGGTCGTAAAATATGCAAGTATGCTGATGCACTAGATAGGTTGCCCATTGATGGGGTATAATATGTGGGTAAACATTTTTTTAGATCATTATTGACTGTGCGCTCATGAAGTGCATAGCGAGTTTTTTATTGTGGCGCGGGACCAAATTTAAAACTGTGTGGGTTATTTTAAAACCCTAAATCCATCAATGTAAATAATGTCAAAGTTATTATTTTTTATCTACAAACGCCCAAAATTTAAACACACCGTATAAGGGTAATAACGATGGATATTTTAAAATAACGGGTGTGGCGGATTTTCTAATAAGGTAGAAAAAAAAAATAGCGTGTATAAATAGTGTGTTTGTCTGCAAGATTGGTTTTGTATAATTGCATCGGTTTATGAAAACGTCAATTAAAATAGATGTGCGCAGATGAACCCAAGAGAAGGAATAAAAAAAAGGTACAATTTTTTCTATTTTTTCTATTTTTTATTGATAATATTGGTAGATTGTTGGTAGTTTATTAACAGGTTTTCTGCGTGTTCGTAAATTTCCACCTTGTTGTGTCCCGAACCATGCGCGATCGGTATCTTGTATGCATTTGACAGCTTTTCTTTTAACTACTTTTTTCTTCTCAGCCATATATCGATGTAGAAACCCCTTTGGATTTAACAACATTTGTTGTAATTGTAATTGTTTTTTGCGTACAGCATCTGTTCTTCTTTTAAGATTTGGTGTAGCGATAGGATTGGGTAGCTTTGCGCTTGCCATGTCTATGTTGAACTGATAAAATTATTAAAGTATTGCGAGTATTTATTGCCAATATTCTGGACCATACGATGTGAAGATCTCTTGATTGGGGGGTATATAATTTTACTAGCTTTTAAACGAAATATAGTTCGTCGACCTTCTATTTTAGCATTATTTTGAAATGGTGTTTTACGAGCGTCGTTAGCGAATCGTGGCGCCCCATCGGTGGTATAATTTGAGTCAATACATTGTCCACGAGGGTTGCAAATTGCATATTTTGCCGTCACGTTGTTCCCGTAACATTGATCCAATTGTTTTTTTGTTATTTGTCTTCCTGTGTATTTGCCAATGGTATATTACCCCGCGGAATTTTTTTTCCACGTATATATCCCTTTCCCCCCACCAATAATCTTTGAGGGTTTAATACGTAAATTATTTTGTTTGGCAAGATGAATCCAACATTTTTCGGTATGTGCCGTACGTTTACGACACTGTTTATCTTTTAGAGTATTAGCAACACATTGTTGTGATTTTCGAATACTTTGATTATTTTTTATGATTCGTGGCTTTTCGTATACATTGTTTAAAAAATTTTAAATAAATTTTTGACGTTTTTTCGACATTTAGAAGACAACCACCACACCAATATATCCTCTCAATGTTGTTTTCAATATAATCAACTATTCTGTTTATTTTAGATTCCACGTACGGCGTTACGCCATGTGATTGCTTAAGCGACGTCAAGCGAGTACGTATATCCAACGGTGACACGTAAACTGTATGCTCACCATCATTGGCCCAATCCACGAACGCTTCGGGAAAAATATGCTGTGAAAAAATCATTTGGTCGCCGTTATCTTCTGAAACTTCATATGTGGGTACGTATTTATCTTTGTTATTTTTACTATGATCATTTTTAAGATATATAGTAATGTGTATTAAAGCATCGCTGTTCATTTTTACACAGTCTCTTGTAAGAAAGTTGAAATGGGTATGGCTATGGGTAAATTGTTTGGGGGTGGTGATAAACCCCTTATTAAGGTACGTTGTGTGTTTATAAATAGGAGTAATGATGTGGTTGTGGACAAAGACGGTGTAGACGGTGAGGAATAAAACACTGACAATACCGAAAACGACAACGCTGAATATAGAACTTGTTGTTGTATACAATGGCGTCGAAAAGGAAAAACAACGCCGACGGTGGTGGAGAACGAACATATCGAAAGTTGAACAATGAAGATTTACAGAAAATCATCGATATGGTAAGAGTTAACAATGATAAAACGTGTATCCAAATCACCCCAAAACGTATTGCCGATATCGCTAAAATGGCTCACGAAAATAAATTGCAAAGGAATATGACAAAACAATCGAGGGAAAAAAGAAATTACAATGTGGAAGATAGAGATATTCACGAGATAGCACGCATTGTCGAACAGAATAGGAAAAATGTTCAAATACCTAGAAATGTGTTTCGTGTAGATCAAATACAGTCGCACCGCTGTTTTGGGTACAATGAATACGTTTATAATGTTAGAATAAGGCGCTGGAAATGTAACAACACTTCCTGAATTTTATAATAGTCTTCGTGAAATATTTAATTATTTAATTAATACCTTGAATTATATAGCTAGTTCGCCGACGGATAAAGCACGTTTTTATATCTCTAACGCCCTGCGTACAGCATTTTCAACAGCTGTTTTAAACGTTTCCGATTTTAATGTTGATATGTTTTTTGATATTTTTGAAAAACATATGCAAAGCAACGCACAAGAAGTAATTGATGATGGGTGGACCACGACAATTAGTTTGTATATTTTTCCAAATAATTATGTGCCAAAAGCACCGTGGGCAAAAAAAAAAGAAAAAAGTTGCCATTTACAAAGATGTTGGAAAAAATGGTTCGGATGTGGGTCGCGGTAGAAAAAATTGTGTGCCGCAAAAACATGGGCGTGAAATTCGAAACGGTGTTTCTCAAATTATTTCAAAATCAGATTGTTGTTTTGCCCTTGCAATATTGACGGGTTGCTCTTTTCTTAATAAAGACAAACAATACGATAAACTAAACCTCAATCGTAACACAACGCTTGAAGACCTTTATACAAACGACGAAATTACAGACGTTTACGAACAAAGTGGTTTAAATAGGGGTGGTGTTCGCATCGATCAATTGTCCGGTGTTTACGAGGGTTTTTTTTAAGCGTGCAAAATATTGATCTAGTTGTGTTTTCCAAAAATAACAACGATAATATTGTATATGATTCGCGTATGAACAACACCAATACTATTTGTCGAGCAAATTGAAGAGTTATATTTTTATGGCTTAATGACGGTCATTATAATTTGATACTTTCACCACATACATTTTCAAAATTAAATGCTGGAAAATTTTGTTTTAGTTGTATGCATTATTTAAGAGGTTGGGAACATATTGTTCGCATGTGTGTGGAACATGTTTTTCTTGTGTAAATTGTTATAGTAACAGTGAAAACTGTGTGGGTGAAGAGGGTTTTTTTATTCAGTGCCCTTACTGTTTTGTAAATTTCAAAAATCGTGATTGTTATATGCGACATTTTACAAAGAGGGTTTTTTTATGCACGTCAAAGGAAAAGGGGTATCGTGTGACACCATGTAAACAGATGTTTTTCGTAAAACGTGTTATAAGAAAGTTACACATATGACCGTGATCGGGAAAAAAACAACACGCCACAACTGTGATATGATGTATTGTAAACATTGTGACGCAATTAAAAAAAAAACACCAATGTTTTATGAAAGTTTGTAAAGTTGCCAAGAAACCTAATTTGCCGACACTTTATTTTTTTGATTTTGAAACACGTAAAGATAGTGAGGGTTATATGATTCCATTTTATGCGGTCATTCAAAAAGTGTGTCACTTATGTGATGAAAAACCATTTGTAAAAAATTACGAACATTTTTTACCACACCCTACCGACTCAACGTGTGACATATCGGTGGAATGCGTACCATGCTGCGGTTACCGACAATATGTTTTGGAAAAAAAATGATTGTATTACTAAGGAATTTATTGATTTTATGTATGCACAACCTAAAAATAGTGTTTGGATAGCACATAATGGCGGGCATTTTGATACGGTGTTTTTACTTCGCAAATTATTAGTTGAAAGAAAAATTGTACCTCAATGTATCATGAACGGAAATAAGATTATGTGCATGGAATTAGAAGATCGAAATTTAAAAGTGATTGATAGTTTTTTATTTTTCAATATGGCTTTGAAAAAATTTCCAGAGGCCTTGGGTATTCCAAATATTTGTAAGGGGTTCCATCCATACCTTTTTTACGACTTAAACTATATAGGGCCTATGGTTGGGTTGGAATATTTTGACCCGCCGGCCGAGGGTTCTAAAGAGCGTTTAAAATTTGATGCGTGGTATAATGAACAAAAAGAAAAAACGTACGTCTTTAAAGAAGCTATGTACTATTATTGTCGGTTGGATGTTGACATATTAAGGCAGGGTTGTATTATACTTGCGCGACTAATTAAAAACATAACCAAAGTGTTTCATTTTATGATAAGACCTGTCATACAATAGTGGGTTTAGCATTGAAAGTATATCGTACTAATTTTTTAAACGAAGATACTATAGGGCAAATACCCGCACGGGGATATGGTGGTAATATCAAGCAAAGCACTATTGCTTTATATTGGTTAAGAGAGGTTGAGAATAACCTAGCTGGGAACACGTTGTATAGTAAGCTATCCCCTAATGGCGAACACAATATTATGTATGGGGCATTATGTGGACAGGTATTGTCCGGAAATGAACAGAATTTATCAATTTCACGGATGTTTCTTTCACGGTTGTAAAACTTGTTATGATGGTGAAATGGTTAACACAGTTCTTAGTGAATCGTTTTATACATTGCGTGAACGTACACAACGTATTACAGAAAAATTTAAAAGTAATGGGTACACGGTTGTTGAAATGTGGGAGTGCGATTTTGTCAATGAGAATAAATTAACTCAAAACACGCTTAAAATACTAAGACAAAGAGATTTTTTTATCAATACTAATCTTAATCCGCGCGATGCCTTATTTGGGGGTTGAGTTTCACCAGCAGTCATGTATGCTGTAGCGGGTCGTAAAAAAAATGTTATAATGATTTTACTTCTTTGTATCCCTTTGTTCAAAAAATCTATGAATATCCCACAAAACATCCTGATATTGTATGTGGTGTTGAGAAGTGTGCAAAACTTAATCTAGGGTTTATATTTGGGTTGATTAAATGTAAAATACTACCACCTACAAATCTCCTATTTCCTGTTATCCCCTATCGTACAACTAAGTTAACGTTTCCACTGTGTCGTACGTGTGCCAATAATCTATGTGATACATGTACACATAATGAGGAGGAAAGAGTTTTATATGGTACGTGGACTAGTATCGAAATACAAACAGCTATAAAACAGGGTTATATTGTAAAGGAAGTTTACGAAATATACAATTACGCACACCGTGAGAAAATTTTTGACACGTATGTCAACACCTTTATGAAATTAAAACAAGAAAGTAGTGGGATACCAAAAAATTGCTACGATGCAGAGGGTAAAGTAAATAATGAAAAATTAAAAGAATATGTTGGGGAATACTTAAAGCATGAGGGTGTGGAATTAGATGTGGGTAAAATTTCATATAACCCCGGTCAAAGAACAGTAATGAAGGCTTTATTAAATTCATTGTGGGGTAAATTAGCGCAAAATGAGGACACAACCGTGGTGTCGTTTTTGGATCTTTTTGACAAATTATTAGAATTAGTAAATGATAATAGTATTGAGGTAACATCGTTAGATTTTATAAGCGACGATGTAGTGAGAACAACACATCGAAAGATTGCGTCGTTGGTAACCCTACCTAATAGAAATGTAGTTATAGCATCTTTTGTGACAGCTTACGCGCGTTTAGAACTATTTAAAGTTTTACATAAATTAGGTGATGGTGTGCTATATTATGACACCGATTCGGTGATATATGTCGATGTAGAAAAGACATGTTTTAGAAACGGGTAGTTATTTGGGGGGATTAACTGATGAATTATATGATAAAAATGCCAGTGAAAAATGGATTGAAACATTCTGTGCCACGGGTCCTAAAGCATACTCGTATCGTACCAACGAATATATTTACACACACGAAGATGGAATGTGTGAAAAAAAACGTGATGAAATTGTACATGTGAAGGGGTTTTCGTTAAAAGGGGACACTAAAAAAAAATCACTTTTGATAGTATTAATCAATGTGTGCGCGATCGAAAAAAAGAAATTAGTACAAGTTATACAGAATTTACGCGGTCAAATAATCAAACTATAAATGTTCAAAAAGCCGAAAAAGTATTTCGGTTTATATTTGATAAACGTATTATTCGTAATGATTTTACAACTATTCCGTACGGCTATATTGATTCGTGAATTTTTTTATAGGGTTGTGATTTGAAATGTTGCACGATACCGTTTCAACACCCGTTTATGATGACGCTGTGCGGGCCTTCTCAAAGTGGAAAATCACATTTTATTGAAAAGATAATAAAAAACCACAGGGCTCTAATAGAACCACCAATCGACAAACTGATATACCTTTACTCTGTGGACAATTATGACGGTATCAAACAGTACATTCGTGACAACGAACATACCTCAACACTTAAGACGTTTGAATTTATTGATTGTAATAAGGGTATACCGTCATTAGAAACAATGAAAGAAAAATTGGGTAAAAACACTCTATTAGTTTTGGATGATTTGATGGTGTTAGCAACAACAAATTCTACAAATCTTACAAATTTAAATAATATTGCATCACGGGACAGCCATCATTCAAATACCTCTGTGATTTTTGTATGTCAAAATTTAAATTTTGGTTAAGGAAAATTACGAAATTGTCGCGTGAATAGTCAGTATCACGTTATGTGTAAAAGTTTAACAGATTTTAGAGATGTAGAAATGGTTGCTGCAAACAAAAAAATATGTCAGGGTAAATTACATAAAGTTCTTGAAGACATTGGTAAAAAACAATATGGGTATATTGTATTTGACGGGTGCCCAAAGGGATATGCAAATACACGTGTAAGAACGGAAATTTTTCCCCAAGATGAAACTGTTATATACGATTTGTAAAAAAATAAAATCATTTTTTTGTTTTAACTTTGTAATTGATGTGCTTCTACATACGATTTACATATTTGACCTTTGCTACTACTACATTTACGTTCATATAATTTTTTTAAAGTGTAAAATAGCGAATAACATGTTTGTTGCAATTGCTGTTCATTTTGCATTAAATCCTCAATTTTACGCGTAAATATTGAAGTACGTATAATATGCGTACCCGCTTAATAGGATTTTAAAACTAACAAACACCAACTTCCACAAGTTCTACTAATATGTGATTGAATTTGTGATGTATTATATAATTGCATTTTACATTTTAATTTTTCAAAGTATTTTTCCCAATAATGTCGTTTAAAAAAGTATGGTGTTTTACCATAACTATCAAAAAAGTAAATTATATTTTTCTCTTTCACAACGGCGACCCAATGCGTTCCGGGTTTATCTTTTTCATCCACATTCCAAATCCAACATCTTTCAGCAGCAACACCTTTGGGTTTCATATTGGCAGGATAACACCCCAAATAATATGGTAAAATATCTGCATCTTTGTGCTTGTTGGTCCAAATCATCAGTATTTAGAAATTTACTAAGAAAACATGTTAGTTCGCCCATCACGTGTCAAACATAAAGCTGTGTGGTTTACCCTTTTTACTTTTCAAGAAAGATAGTGGTATACCCTGTGGTGGGGTGATGTAGGGTGGTGGTGGTGACGCCGGTTGAACCGTTGTCACTTGAGACATTGTTGGTGTTCCACTTCCACTGTCCAATTCTCTATACTGATTTCGAAGATTATCACTACGTATATTACCCGGTTTTTTTAATTCTTTTAATAATAATTTAGCGTGTTGTCCCGCAGTTAGATTAGTATTTTTTTTCTCAACATTTTTTGTAAGATCAGCTAGCATATCGTCGAAAGCAATTGGAAGTGTTTTATTTCCAAATTTTACACCTTTATCTGTTTCAACAACACCTTTTTTTTAAGATGCACACGTATTAGATTTTCTGAACTTGCCAACGATCCCTGTTTGGGTGCTGCACCACCACTTCCGGCAGCAGCTACTGAAGGTTAACAGCTGCAAGTTTGTTTTGCTCTTTTAGATAATTCTTCATTTTTTAGAATAATTAATAATATCGTCGGTGGCATAAGGTGCTTTATGACCCACGCTGGAAATCATGTTTGCGTGACTTTCAATTAATTCCCCTTCGGCGGCTGTTTGTTTTGCATCGCCTAGAATTTTTCTGTCGCTTACTAGTTTTTCCAGGGTTTTCATCATCGTGTTGTATTTCTCCGTGTCTATCAGCGTTAGGCGTTTCACATCGTCCCCCATCGCAATCAGCGTAAATATTTTGAACAGCTTCTATATTTCTAAGTGCTTGTCTACAACAATGTTGAACAGCAAATTGTTCAAGTGAATGTAAACGCACGTCCGCTCGGGGGTGTAGATCTATCCGAAATGTATGAAAATAACGCTTTATCAACGCCTGATATATCTGTAGGTATTTTACTGTTTGCTATATTACAACATAAAAAAACCAAATGTTTAATTATTTGTGGGTTGTCGTTGAGCATTTTTTCTCTTTTAACAAAACAACCATTTACAAATTTTTTGGTTAATGGTAAAAATCGATCTTGTTTTCGTTTTTGAATATTCACACGTTGTGCATCCCAAATTTGTTTTAAAAATAAAGCACACGTTTCATTATTTATTTCTTCCTCTTCTTCATCTATATCGGCATCATAATCACTGTCCGAGTATTCACTTCGTCCGTCAAAACTATCATCATCATCACAAGTATTTACGAAATTTTTGTCAACATCATTATCACAATCATCATTAGTTTTTTCACAAACAACATCATCGTCGAGGGTAATTTCATCTTCAGAGTTATTTTCTTCAGAGAGTGTTTGTTCCTGTTTGCGGGTTAACTCAGCCATATTTTGATATTACAGGTTTGACGTGAATTGTTTGCACAGCAATACCACCCCAACCAATGACGTGATTACGCCTTGCACCGGGTATATGTAAAATGTTTCGCGGTGTCTTTTTGTTCAACCTTTTCCGTTTAGCGGACATGTTTGTATGACGCGTTGATCATTTAATACGCGAATTTTAAACGTGCTTCCATTTGGTATGCACAAGATAATTGATTTCTAAATTCACCAATAACTATCAATTGACTATTAGCTGCAAGGTCTTGGGAAAGACGTACTTCAATGCTAACAATGCCGCTGGTAGTATTGGGTAGTATTTGATTGTAACTGTCTTTGTTTTCAGTTAAATCAAGAGCAATAAAGCCATAATCTGTTAAATAATCATCATAATTAAATGGCATTTCATCGTGGGTACGATTCAAAACACAACGTAAATTAATATATGCTTCACGAGAATTTTCAATAGTGGGTTCAATAAAAGCTTCGTTAATTTTAACACCCAAAAATTCCAAATGGGGAAAAATCATTCGATTTGGATTTACAGTGTGTGCGCGCCATTATATCGTGTTTGTGTACGAATATACACAAACATTCCTGTAGGTCGGGCACCCGTCAAAAGATCATTTTTTACAATTTTACGAGTTCCCATTGAAACGGGTACGGGTACATAGCGGTGGTGGCGAACATAATATTTTGCTTCTTTACCTTTTTGAATCATAGCCATATTAATGGCGGCCATTAATTGCGCTTTTGGTTTAAATGCTGGAACATGAATTTCTAAATCGTGAAAACAAATTTTTGCTGCACCACAATGACCCGCATCGCCAAACATGGTTTTAGTTTTTTCCAAACGTGTTAATATATTGCACAATACTATCACCACTACCCGGAGTGTTGTGAATACATCCCGTTATTTTTTCTTCGGGTTTATACCCGCTAGGTACTTCGCGTGTTAAATGATCAAGGTAGGCAATTTCATTTTCTTGTGATGACAATGAATTAATGCATTGATTATTTAATAATATTTCTCTTGATTTCCAACCCATTCTAAGTGGTGATTGACCCAATGCGACAATTTGATCATTACCCAAATCAGCAATTATCTGCTGCTGTTAATGCAATTGTAGCTTTAATTTTAGCATTTTGAAGATCCATGACACCATAATTGTTAGGTGCATGAACAAATGTATATTCTTCAGCATCGGGATTTGCAACAGGTCCCGCAATTAATTTAATTTTACGACTATCCACAAATGTGTCATTATGTGGAAATGTGGGAAACATCACCATAGGTGACATAAACCCACTATCGTGAACTTCAATGGGTTCATCTTCGGGTTCGTGTGCACGCTTCATTGTATGTGTACTCTGTGAGACTTAAGATGCGAATGATGAATAAAAACACAAATGATACAAATTTATAATTTTTATTTTTCATAAATTACATTTTAATAATACCATCGTTTTGTTCGTTTGCTAACACGTCCTCCTTTTTGTTTTTTTTTGCGATGTCTGTTTTGTCCGTGTTGGTTGAGGTGGTGGGTAGTATTGTTGACGTGGTTGCGGTCGAAAATAAGGTTGTGGTTGTGGATAATATTGCAGTGCGGGACGATAATATTGTCGTGGTGGACGATAGTATTGTTGTTGTTTTTGTTGTCTGCCACCGCCATAATTGTTGGTCACTTGATTTTTTTTTTTTACCAAAAATACCCGGTAATATTTTTGTTGCAGCACCTAAAATAGCGGGTATAGCTAAACCCGCAGCCATAGCTAAACCTGCACCACCACCATCTTGTTTTTTTTCCTCGTTGATGTTTTCCTCCCTTAAAATTTCCGCCACCTTGTCCTCGTTGATGTTTTCCCCCCTTAAAATTTCCACCGCTCAGTTTTGTTTTTCTCGATTTACATGCCATGTCCTTACACAATGTTAACCAAATTACAAGTAATCAATTATTTGTACAAGCATATCTATTTATTTCCAAAAATGTGTCGTAAAACGCTTGCATCAATCTGTGGTTGTGGGTGTGCCCGCAAACGTGCTACAGGTAGTTTTCCAGATCGACGTACTTTTGGGTTTGGTAAATAATTAGGGTTTAGTTGTGGCGGTGGACAAATACTTTCTTGCGAACATTCTTCAATACTTTTTACTGCTTTAGGAATATAAAGTAAGTTTGTACCAGGATGTTTTTGACCCCCACCATGTAGTAATTGATAATGTTGTTTTTCATTCATCTTTCATCGTCTTTGTTTTCAAAAAGATTAAAATGTAGCTCCAAATATTTAGTGTTTAATGATTTAGTGTGAGCGGGAGTATTATCTCCCCAAAGCATATAGAACTGAACGTTCTCTTTCAACTGTGTCAAGTCGCTGACAAGTAGATACTGGGGTAGTTTTTGTCGGGTATGGTTTATATTCATATTATTAGTGGTAGCATTACCATACATTTGTGTTATCAAATGATCAGACCATGTTATAGATTGCAAAGCGTTTGCACTCATAACAATAGAATGTCCTTTTACATTGGTAATTTTTCCTTTTGTCCACCGCCCAAGCACATTTTTTGTTTCGTTATTTGCCATACCGCTAAAATCCAATTTTCAAGCACACCACACACTACATTGATCAAAATTACCAAAACTTGATCTTTTACTCGCAATATTATAATACACATCGGTGGAAGTGTTTTCAGCACTACCCTTTAAATCATAAAACGTGGGAACCAGCTCGTTTCTAATAATATCTCATCTTATATGTAATGTGCCCATTATTCAATTATACACTCGATGCAACACTACCACCGTTAAACTGTATTAAATTATTCTCCATATTGCACACTCTTATATGTAGATTTTTTATTTGGGCATTAATTAATTCCCGTGAGATCGACGGTAAATCATGTGTGTACACCCCCCCCAACCATATCATTATTGGGTTCAATTTGTAATTGTGCTAATGACGGTGCACAGACATCGCCCACAGCAGAGGGTATAACTTCATCACAATAAATAAACATGCGTGTTTTTCCATTGGTCATATCGGGAGCATATTTACTATAAAAAAATACCACAATTTGTTTATGGCATTACCCCCGAAGTTAGCTATTAAAATGGTTGATAAAATTAATTCCATTTGAGTCAGTGGTTGGGGAGAGGTCCAAGAAAAACTACCGCCTTTGAATATGTTTGTAACATCTGGATGCATTACATACGCATCTAACCCCAGCATATATTTAAATCTTTGGTCATTTCAAAAGAGAAATCATTAGCTGTTTTTACAATGTATGCCACCTGCACCACACCATCGTTATCCCCATAACGATAAATGTATCTTGGTGAAATACCCAACGACACACCAACACGACCACCGGGTAGTACTGAAAAATGCATACCGTATTCTCCTACAAACCGATTTAATTCTTTAACCATTTTTTTAATTGTATAGTGTCTGCAGGGTAAATACATCCATTCTGTTTCGAATTTAATATAATCTTTTTGCACTACTGATGACGGGGTTGCAGGATTCCAATAAATCGTGTATGAAAACCGAATACCACACATTTATCTTCCACATTATCAATCATTAAGGGGTACGATACATTTAAAACACGTATAAACCGTTTTTTATTTTCACCCGTCGATTTGTTCAGGTAATGTCATTGTAAATTTATTATTGTAATTTACACCCCCCTTCTTGATTTTTTGTATTACTGTAGATTTGTACATTCATATTGGTTGCAATTCTTCACGATAGAATATACCCGTAATCTCCTCGTCGTTGTTATCCTTTAGTTTGTATGTGACAGGATCGGTAATGAGAACTTTGTCGATTACAAAGTTCTCTTTGCCCCAATGTCTTAGACTAGCTTTTTCAAAAATGCTATTTTTGACTCTTGCAATGCGAACCAATTTGACCCTCACGTAAGAGACTTACAGGGGGTTGTGAACCATTCAAGTAACTTTTTAGAATTTTAAATGTTAGAAACGGGGGTATTTTATCGTGTTTGTATAAATCTACAGGTTTTACATTGTAGATACCCCGGTGTGGGGACTCATTATATCTTTCAATTATAGTGGGTAGATATTTGATAAATCGATAACCCGATACTACAGTCAAGGTACAGCGAATCATTAATTTTAGTGTTTGAATAAATCTTTCAGTGTGTGACACTTTTATTTCACAATTTTGCATATGAAATAATTTTAAATTATTATTTTGGTGCCAGTTTTTTTTATATCATTAAATTCTGTAACTTCGTCTGCTTGTATTTTTTTGGGAGGTCCGTTTTCATGAATAATTTCTTCAAATTTAGCACAAACATTTTTGCCAGATTTTGTTTTTAGCATTTTTACAAAAGTGTAACGCATTGCCACATCAACACACACAAGGATATAACGATATTGATTATTATAACCCGATAATTCATTCAAGTCTGCTAAATCAATACTCCATTGTTCATTTTTGTTATACACACGAATTTTTAAACGTTTTATTCTATGTATTTTTTTAGCATGCAATGTATATAAGTTCTTTTGTTCCTTAGTTAATGTTTCACCTTTTAATAATCTTGCAGCTTTTTTAATAAGTTCAAAGTCATTACTTGCTTTTTTCAGCATCACTATAAAAAGATAAAAATTTACACTTTACTTTTATTTACACAATGGTAGTAATAGTTGACTACTTTTTCATTTGACTATACAAACCCTATGTAGTTATCATAATTATAGATTAATTTTAAATCATCGTTACGCGCTAAGACTGTTTTAACCGCCGAGTTCTCTGTGGGCATAAGTGTAACAATGGCTGCAATTACTTGATTTTGCTGAAAAAAAATTTCAAGTCAATATTTGTTGTTTATCTTTGAACTACTCATTTCAATATAATCGGACCAACCCAAAAAATCCTTGTAGGGGTAGGGAAACTGTTCATTCATTACATTTCCAAATTGCGCAATTGTTTCTTCACAACCCTTCTTATATTTGCACATAAATGCTAACATAATTTTTGTAGCACAACATAATTCTTGTGGTGTATTAAATTGTACTCTCACCTCACTAGTCGCTTCCTCATCCATCTGTAGAACTTTGGTTTTCTTCTTCTTCGCCTCACCACTTTTGGTATTGTTGTACTTTTGCTTTTTTGCTGGCTCCAACTGCTTTTGTTCCACAGGTGTTGTAGGCAGGGGGGTTGGTGGTATTACGTCAATACCTGCTGGGGATGAAGAATTTAAAACACTATATGCGTCGCAACAGAAATCACAAATAATATTGGCAATTTTTTTCCAATCGTTCTTATTTATATAAAATTTATCAAAACATTCCGACCAACATTCATTCGATGTGGTTGGGGTAGCTGTAGAGGGGTTCTGGATCCTCGATATCGTCGTCTTGGGTCTGTGAGAAATCAACAGGTGATTGGGTTTTTTCATTTTACATATTTTCAACCCATCGTATTTGCTGCATTTCAAGATTACACGGTATTCGTTACCAAACGAATCTTTACTTTCACCCAATTCTGCATAATTTGTTGCTTGACTGGATTTTGACATTGTGGGTAGCGCGTCAGCTAATGCCTCCATTTCATCGTGAGACATTTCTATACCAGAGTCGTAAATAAATGTATCCTCAGCGCTGGACATTTGCCCCACATGCAAACCACATTTTTTACTCCACTGTTTTAATGAAACAATTTTTGTTTTACCATTTTCATAACTACCCAGAACCTTTTCAACACTGGTTCTTTCGCGTTTGTAAATTTTAATTTATTTCTCAGCCATGTTAGTTGAATTCAATGCCTTTAGTTGCAGTGAGCGAATGGTAAAAAAACTCGAAAATTAATTAAATATATACCCCACTAAACATGTGATTGCAAGACCGGCTAAACTAATTAAATCATCACGCTTATTTCGCCTGTCAAGTTCAGCAATAACACTTTGGGCTATCTTAGATACCTTGACCATATATGTAGATTTACGTTCAGATGTTGAAAAATACAACCGTTTGTGCTTAAATAACATATACGCTACTGATAATATGTACAATTGATGATAAAAACTTTTATACCAATTATCGTCGTTAAGAAGCACATACATTACATCCATAACACATGCATCCTCTATAATGTTTTTTATTTTATCCCAACATTGTTGGGTAATACGATCAAGAATTGCATAAAATTGTTTTTCAATTAAACTACCCTCTTCCAAATGAACGTCGTGTCCGTACCAATAAAAACATAGAAATTTTGAAGCTCTTTGTATGCGTTGAGCTAATTCTTTTTCATACTGACGATGTGCAAATGTTTTTTGCATTTCTAAATAATTCTCCATAATTTAAAATTTCACGCATAACTGTACAGAAGCGAGCACAAGCGTATTCTAACACCAATACATAATTTCAAAAACTTAAATACATTTTTATGTAGAGAATAACCCTCTTTTAAAAATGTCTCAACGATGTCTTTAAAACATGTTTTCGTGTTGATCTGTTTTGTATATCTGATCATAGTCCCACAAGCTTCAGCATTTCATCGTCGGTTGTACGCATAGTAACAACTAAGCCCTCGCCGTATTTAATACAAATATATTTTGTTCGATGTATAGGTGCATCATCATCATCAAAAGATATTGTTCGTAAATATATAGTGAAACAATTGTTTTTACACAACAATTTAACAAATTTACAACATCTGTAGATTGTATCACCGCATAAAATATCCATGGGTTTTGTTTGCAACAAACTATTGTCATAGATATAGAAAATATGCATACCATATGCATATTGCCCATCCATTATGACCACTTATAACAATTGCAAAAAAAATACTTTGCAGTTATGCAGCTCGTAGATTTTTCCATACAACAGGTTAGACATACAGTTTAAAATAAACCCCAAGTATACTGTTTTATATAAAGCGATCATTTTAACTGATATATTTATTATAGAGGGTTCGCTTTGACAGGTTTGTAAAAAGTCATTAAGACTTTCAAAATCTGATGAATCTAATTCGTCATACGAATAATAAATCTTTTTATTCCAATGATCAAAAACAATTCTGCAAAATTCTCCAAAAGAACTATCAACATTCAGGTTTTTAATATGGTAAGTAGTTTTTCCATACTCAGCATCCTCTTTTTCAAATATACAAACCAACTGTTTATTAGCTGTATTTAATGTATCGCCATAAAAACCACATGTCCCCATGATACATTTAGCATTTTACGTTGATACGACGCCATTTTTGCAATTTTTCAAGACTTGCCAAGGTACAAAATAACTCTTTTTCACACAATTCCAATTGTAGATTCGCAGTATTTAAATATGCCGCAAAGTGTATCTTCGTAAATATATTTACCATAAACGTATAAAGTTCATCACAACGCGGTTTAACAGATATATACTTAACATCGCTATACCCGTAAATATCATATTTTCACAAACCATATTTTACCCGCAAAATCACACCGTGCGGGCCGACATTCGTCACACTTTCAATAACACGCAAACAATCTGGTGTATAAAAGGTGTCATGCACAAATAGTACACTCATTTTGTATCAAGATGACCAAACAATTAGGGGGTAGTTTTAAAGGGCGGTGACATCAACGTGGTAAAAAAAACAAATGGGGGGGTTTTTACCCTTTTCAGGTTTAAGTCTTCTCACAAGTATGGGTAAAGGTGGTGGTGGTGGGGGTAGAAGACCAAATCCCAGACAACAAGTAATCGAAAGAAGACAAAAAAGACGATATTACGATGATTATGATGATTATAATTAACTCCATATGATGCAAATAATTACTTTTTATAGGGGGTATTGTTGCCGGTGAGCGAGAATTAGCACGAAAACAATTTATGGATAACATCG
This sequence comes from Paramuricea clavata, assembly GCA_902702795.2. Taxonomy (NCBI): domain Eukaryota; kingdom Metazoa; phylum Cnidaria; class Anthozoa; order Malacalcyonacea; family Plexauridae; genus Paramuricea; species Paramuricea clavata. The sequence goes on along the minus strand of CACRXK020001238.1, from coordinate 9,280 downwards.
CATTTATGACTAACACCACAAGAAAAAACTAAAATAGGGAAATATTTTCCCTTTTTAGGTGGAAAAAAAAAGTACAAAATGGTGGAGTTTGGTGGACTTTACTATTATAATATTTTATTCATCTATTGTAAATTCCGGCGCTATAACAGCTTCTGTACTAGCATCACAAAATGAATGCTTACATATCAACCTTAATCTACCGTATCTGTTTTTACTATCATATTTTAAAATTCCATAATGCCTACATTTTAATCGTTTAACGTTTATGGGTAAATATGCCCACACAATCTTCTAGTTCATCCATAAGCATTACTGTGTGCATGTAAGTTAATGAATCTAGTTCGTGAAAGTATGTACCACAACCGTCTTCACCTCGAGAACATTTATATATTTCACCATCATGTTCACAGGGTTTGTCACAAACACAACGAATTCTTGATAGTAAAGCTTTTGATTGTGGTATAGAACATTTATAGTCACAACCTCCATCACGGCATATAAAAAATAACTGTAGTTCATTATCCAGATGAACATCGTGACAACTTGCAATAACATGTTCCACACTTGCTTTTAGTGTGATACCACACATACATGTTAACTTTCTATTCTTGTATAAGGTCAAGTACCGCTGACATTCGCCCATAATACGCGTATATTCTTTAAAATATTTATTATCTGCATCAATGTTAAACTCGCAGCGCGAATCTGCACAAACATAATGAGGTGTTGACAAAATTTTGCACGACACAACAACTGCATTCTCACAGACACACAAAATACTTTCACACACAATATCTGAAACAACGTCCCAATTTTTACACTTTTTACAATCGCAGGGTAATAACCCACTAAAAACACCCGTAAATTGATGTTCCATCAATATTCACGATATTCCGCCTGCTCTAAGCACCACAACGTATCACGCTGAACACTGCAACTATCTACAAAATCGTCTTTAATAACACCTTTCCAAATTTCACTTCGAGAGGGATGCCAAATGTGGAATGTGTCTATACCCCGACGTTTTGTGGGGTAATGTTTACATATCCAATCATCATGAACTTGTATAATAGAAAGGGGTTTATAAAATCGTTGTATAACTGTAACATACTTAGTATCACCAAATTTTTTATTTTTTATATTATATGCTACAACATTTGCTGTAAGAGAAAATATGTCATTGATCACCAACTTTCGCATTACATCGACCATTTCACTAGAGTCTGTAGAATAACACCACCAAAGTCTTTGCGCGTAAACAGAAATATTCTGATTTTTCTCATAATATGAATTTGGAACAAAACTAACCATTTCGCGAAAAATAAAACTCTGTAGCACAATACAACACTGATACAACGAAAATCGCTGTTATCTCCTGCTCACTTGCTTTAAAACTAACTTTAATACCGTGTAAAGTAAAAAGCTCCGTGTTAATATCCAACGCAAACCTATTTTGTATTTCATTCTGTATTTCATTCTGTATTTCGTGTTATTTAATACTTTCTATACATATTTTGCATACCCCCACCATGTATGGGTAAAACCGGTGTTTCATACATAAATACGTAAATACATAAACTCTATAAATACACAAAGTTTTAATCAGTCTGCCAAAAAACACAAAAATGGCTTGTAAATATTGCCCTGAAAAATTTGCGTGTCAATGTCCGCCCAAATGTGAAAAATGCTACAACACTGCAAAAATCTATTGTGATGCAATTCAAACTTTACATGAAACCCGATACACCTATTAGTACACCTATTTTACCCAAAGACGCAGTTTTTCTTGTGGACGGCAACCAAAATAAAACAGAAATTGGTCAACAGCTAAACAGTGTGGGTTTTGAAGTAAGAGATACTACCGATGTAATTATACCAAACCCCCAAAGTCTCCAAAATAAACCAGGAATTGGTCGACAGCTAAACAGTGTGGGTTTTGAAGTAAGAGATACTACCGTTGTGGGTCTTGGAGTAAAAGATATGGAAGTAATAAAAACACGTGAAGATAAATTTAAATCCAGACAATTAAAACCAAAAACTGAATACTTTTATTGTTTTAGAAATATGGTAATTATTGTTGTAATCAATGTTTTCAATTAACTAATTAAAAGTTTGTGTCTTTACACGACGGTACAAGGATAGTCCGAATACGGTTTTGAATGTTCTTTACGACAACCCCGACAAATATTGGACTCTTGATCTCCTTTCTTGACGTGTGTCTCTGCACTTTCGCGATCATCTCTTTGTTTCTTTTCATCTATTTGTTTTTTTCAGTTGTTGTAATGTTGCTTTATCACGATGAGGAAAATTAAATTTTTCGCAGTTATCCACCCAGATGCCCGTTTGCCATTCCTCCATATCTACTTTACAACGTTTAGGTGGCGAAGCCATGTCTATTCAAATATATTATAATACACTAAATAATAATAATAGTACACTAACATTTATAGCGTTACCCTATGTCTATATATGGTTAAAAAATTTACTCATCATAATCATACGCTTTATATGTATCACACAATACATATACATAATCTAATAAATTATAAACATCCTCATACAAAAAAGTTTTTTTAGCCGTAGCTAAATCATAGTAAAATGTTGCGTCCTCACACATATTGTCACAGGGTTTAAAAACAATATCGCAGCCAAATCGTTTAAGTATCTCTTCATATGCACCGTTTATGATCAGACATTTATCCATAAAAAACTGTAGGTAAACGCAAACACCAATTCTCATACGCATACAAACTTTGTGTATACACCAAACCACCCTGGTTCAAATCCTCACGAATATGCAACCAACAAAAATACACTAGTACAACATTATACAAATCCTCCTGTTCTTTCGCTGTACCTGACCATAAATCAGGTCTGTTCATTTTCACAACTTTCGTTTTTTCCTAGTCGAACATTCTTGTTTCCGTTTACTTAAATTTACCCCATCTCCTTCAATTTTCATTCCTGTTATAAATAAACCCTCAAACTCTGTAACTTGATGCGTGTTACAAATGGTAAAATATTTCCAAAACTTTTGAATATATGTGTCATGACAAAAACCAGCTAAAAAACAAAAAGAATAATCCCGGTTACCAACAACACACATACACGCTATTTCCCACCCCTCACACATTATTTCAAATTGGCGTGCCGTTAAATCGGCACTATAGAACGTAATTGTAACAAACATATCCCTATATGGTTGTGGTATTTTTGTCAAATTCTTTATAAATTTCGTGCAAAAACACAAAAAATTTTAAGATTTCAAACAACCACAAAAAATGGCTTTTGATCATCATGATGCAGCTATTATACCCTTCAACGACACCACGTGTCAAACAACTTTGGAAAATGGAACTAAATGTTCTCAACAACATTGTCACCATGTTGAAGATGTTTGCGAGCTAAGCGATGAAGACTCCTTCCGCACACGTTATTGTGGGGGATGTCGTATGCAGCTATTTCATTCATTACGGGCAAAAACCGAAGAGATGCGGCAAGAAAAAATAAAAAAGGCTAAAGAAACAGGTAAAGATTATTTCACAGCTACGGGCTTCAAATCAGGCACAGGTGATTGGCAATATGAACATGTAAACAGCAGTCAAACATTTTGGGATCGCAACAAGCCTGTTACTGAAGAAATTATTCAAGCTTGCGGAGATAGGTGGATAAAAAATCGTCATGAATAATGTACTCACCAAACAACACTCAAACAATTTTTTAAATAGGTCGTGATTTTGAACACAACCTTTTAAGATTACGTCTTTTATCTGCTACACTTTTTATACGATGATAATAATAAATATTTACGCCTGGGCACATCAACTAACCCCCTTGTACAACGATTAATTTGCATTACTAATAACTTGTATAAATTTTGATCATGACCAATATGGTCTGGAATTACGTCACAATCAACCAAAGCACCAATAAGCGTTTTCAATTTCCAACAATTGGGATCTTTAGGATTGTTAAACTGCCCAAATAACCAATCTTTTACAACTTTCTCAAAAACTTTAGCCATCCTTCTTAAACAGCATACAATACAAAATGAATAAAAAAATAACCCACCTCATTCTTTTAGCGCCTCATCAACAAACTCATAATTTTTTTTATAAAAGGCATCTATTGTTTCATGTTGTTTTATATAATCCACATATAATATGTACAACATTTTCATTTTTTCAGGTTTTTCATAATCATCTTGTTCAACATTCTCCACCAAGTTATCCAACACATACAAACAAGCCAAATCATCTAAAATATCTGTGGCATACCAAAAACCATATTCTTTAAGCACTTTTTACCCTCCACACACCATATATCCTCGGGTAATAATTCGCCTTTATGCAAATCCAATTGTAGGATATACATTAAAATATGGTGAAGCAAATCCTCCTGAAGTAGTTTATTCTTTTCACCACTCCACGGTCCAGGTAAATAATCATATTTATCCTCAAAAATTATCTTCTCAACACGCTTAAAATTTTCACACATGTTGTGTATGTGGCGTTGTTATATGTACTAACTTCGTCTCCAGGACAACATCGCACTATCCGGGAGATGCAGCTAGCACTTGTGACACACACAACACAAACAATGGATGGTTGGATCTTATGTGACGACACGCTATACAAATGCAATAAAATAGCTGGACTATTGGAAAAACCCGATGGGAATTTTACAATTTATCTCAATACAATGCGTCACGGTGAATTAAACGCACATAAACATTATATTCATCTTAACTGGAACAAAACTTACTGGGGTCATTGGCTTTACAGCACATCATGCCATTATGAAACACGAATGATTGCTTTCATACGTGAATTTTACCTGTACGTAAACGTGTTAAAACAAAATTTATTAATTAATAAATTTATAAATGCAAAAATGTGTATTTATAAACATTTCGCATCAAAAGGATACCTATTGAACAAATCTATCTTCAAAATGGCTATTTACTACATACTTTGTCACAAAACACATCTGGAACCCCGAATAAATGACTACACTGCTACTTATCTATGTTGTTAACAGATAAAGGAAAAAACAGGTAAAAGGAAAATTCTGCACAAAAAATTTCACAAATACCCAAAGATAAATTAAAACGCTGCCATATTACCTGTGAATTATTTTTTAAAAGCAATTCACAGGTAATATCGCAGTATTTTTTTTTAAAAAAGGAAATATGTTATGTTATGAAGATCAAGCTGTATTTTATGGCACAACAACCTAAACGAAGATTAAAACAATTACTTGCTACTTGTTGTAATCGTCGTTTCCGTCAAATTGACCAAATTCGCTTTTACAGTTCTGGAAAAGGAGAATTCAATTTGAAAATTCGCTTTCACAGATCTGGGAAAGGAGAATTCAAAGAAAGAACAAAGAATCAAGAAATAGTTTTTTCTGGGTAGGTGCTTGGGACGATGTTGTTATCACGATCGTCCTCTAGCATCTCCCTAGGAAAAAAGTTACAATACCGCATATTGCAGAATGAGATAGTTTTAAAAGGACAATCAAACGAAAATGGTTCAAGACTAAACACTAATCCAAGATCACTATCTCATTTGGTTTTACCCAATGAGATGGTGGAATTGGATTGATTTTTGGTCTAAAAAATCAAAAAAAGAAGAAGAAAGGTTTTTCCAAAAGTATGTATTAGAAGTATTTACATCTTATGGTGAGAATCGAACTCACTTTGACTTAGGACTACTAGCCTCTTCTCCCTAACCGGCTAACAGTTAGGTTACTAAGAATCGGCATCCTAACATGTTGCCATTCTGCCACAATAGATGCCCGTACGGCTAACACACACATAATACTAATTCTTTATTTCGGTATTTATACACGTTTCACATATACAATACAATTATTACAGCACTGTTTTTTCATACGCATGCGTATTAATCACAAATTCATTTTACTCACATACTCTCTAAATATACAACTAACCGTCTCAAAATAAACTATATCAACTAACTCATACACTTGTTGATAATGTTCATCCATAATTTTCATTTTAGAACCAGCGTTCATCCTAAAAAAATAATGCTTCATTTTCAACAATTCGGGTATAGTTTTCTGGGTAAAAATTTCGTCGGGTTCCAAAACACCAAACACACTGATACATTTTAAAAATGTCTTGATCATTGAACCCCAACCAGTTGCTATATCGTTAACAAAATTATCCTCCCATAATTTCAACACAGCACTACAAGGAGCGCCAGTATAACCCGTGGGTAAACCTTCGTACACGTGTTTCCATAAATAACACGAAACTATATGTTCAAATAAATGTTGTTGTTGTTCTGCATCGCCAATCCAATGATCGGGTTTTTACCACTTTAAACTTTTTTACTTCTTCTAGGGCAAACACTTCAACTGAAACACGCATATTTTTATCACCCATTCTATCCAAAAAATTATTCTCTGCCATTTTCTCAGTCAAACCCAAATCCCACTTTCTTTTATAAACCTAACATTCCATACCCATATTTGGGTATTACTGTACACTTTCATAATATATTGCAGAAATCCCTGTAATTACAATATCCACCAAAGATTACTTACTCAGCGACGCACCAATCACTGCATGGTTAAATGGTCAATTGGTAAATATCATTCCCGTATTTGGCGACAAAGACAAAGAATTTTATGATTACTGCGACATATGTGGTGCTCAACCGTATGGTATTGAAAGATGCAATGAAAAATTACATCACATAAAACTAATACAAGATGAACTACGCCAACACCACCACGATTTGGAAAAACAGCCAATAGAAGTACAGAGTCTTCACCACGAAACAATAAAAAAAGGCATTGAAAAACAAATCGAAAAGCTTATAAATAATATTGTAACACAATACATTTTTAAAACCCAACTTCCGTTTATTGCGTCACACCTAACATATATAAACACTAATACTCACACACTACAACCCATAAGTAGCGCTTACCTTTGTCTTTGAAACAGCAAGATGCAACACCACGGATCGCTTTAAAATTTTTAAACGCCGCCCTGCTTTTTAGCGGGTGGCAAAATAATAACAACAAAAAAACACACACACCAAATCATTCTTACTCATTTTATTCATCATTATTAATTACAAATTTCTCCTAGCCCAGTCGTTTATTTGTTTTTGCTCTTCCTTGGATTTACTTTTCATCCACCTATTAAGACCCAAGGGATCATAACCACCCCCTTCTGTTTTCTCCTTTTTCCCGTGGCCAAACACATCGTCCTTCTCATATAATAAAATGATCCACGACCACCCTTTTGCTTTTTTCGTGATTTTTTTTCACCCCATGGAAAAAAACCACCACCTTGTTGAATTCCTGAACCCTCCACTGTTCGTTTTTTCCATGGTATCACACATGTTGCGTGGGCAACACCGCCACTTCTAGCCCCAACCACAGCCACGCGATTCATCGTTATAACTACAACCCCACAATTACGAACCTTTTGTAGTTGTTTGTTGACAGTATTCCATTTCACACATCGAATCACAAATCTTGGGTCAGTGTAAATTTAATAACATTTTTTAATAAATAAGCCGAAAAAACAGAATTTTTCACAATATCTGTTAATTATCAACGCTTTTCGCATGTGCTCACCCGCAAAACCCAAAAAACCCGAGACCGGAAGCGCATCGCACCGGATGTGTGTCACGCCGCGTGTCACGTGACACCACGCCATAAGAACGCCGCCAAATTCAAAATTCATCACTTCGGTCAACCACGGCTTTGGGTTCACACATCTCTTAATGTTGCGCAACAACATTATTGCATCATTTTGAAAGACCTCATGTGGTGCTAAAAGTACCCCCCGTCCGTGGAACCAGATTTTTACACTTTTTTGCTGACTAGACACTTTCTCGTAATACTATTTTATATTAAAAAAATATTTCCCACACCCCCACTAAAAAATCAAGTACTTTCATACATCTACTACTGCTGTGCTGTGTGTGTATATGGAGTTTATAAATTATGTATATATATACATATATACATATATACATATATACATATATACACATATACACATAGGGCCTACACACATACACACATATACATATACATATACATATATATAGTGGATGCTTACTTGAAGAATTTGATTGAAAAAGTGGAAAGTGGAACAAAACGTATGAGATGGAAAGCTAATTTCTTCCTAACCATTGTTTCGCCTACACGCATTCCGCACATTCTTTCGATAGCATAAAAGCAACCTACAATTTCGAAATTATTCACCACCTGATGATTCCTATACGGATGAAACAGACTGTTGTGGTTTTTTGAGGTAAAACGAAAAACTATATTACGCTCTATCTATATGGTATTGAGCACTGTTTGTGTTTCGTCAACCAAAATCATAAGCTATATTTGCACCCGGTAATCGCCTGTACACTCTTGTCTACGTTATTCATTTTATTTCTACTTCAAACATGCGACAATTTCGATTATTCACTAAAGAATATTCCTATACCATCACAGGATGCTTACCTAAAGAATTTGATTGAAAAAATGGAAAGTGTAAAACGTATGAGATGGAAAGCTAATTTCTTCCTAAGCATTGTTTTGCCTACACGCATTCCGCACATTCTTTCGATAGCATAAAAGCAACCTACAATTTCGAAATTATTCACCACCTGATGATTCCTATACGGATGAAACAGACTGTTGTGGTTTTTTGAGGTAAAACGAAAAACTATATTACGCTCTATCTATATGGTATTGAGGACTGTTTGTGTTTCATAAACCAAAATCTTAAGCTATACATATATATATATATATATATATATATATATATATATATATATATATTCCTATACCATTTCCTGACATTGCAGTTTGAACACTCTGGCAATGGTTTGATGTCCCACATTCGTGAGACATCAAAGGTAACTATTTATAGTAGTTACTTTCATCCTGCTCATCAGCACTACACTGATGAGGCCCAAAAGGCCGAAACGGTACCGTCTGTAGTTATATATATATATATATATATATATATATATATATATATATATATATATATATATATATATATATATATATATATATATATATATATCTATATCTATATCTATATATCTTCTATATATCTATATATCTATATATATATATATATATATATATATATATATATATATATATATATATATATATATATATATATATATATATATATATATATATATATATATATATATATATATATATATATATGTATATCTATATATATATATATATATGTATATATCTATATATGTAT